>AYEL01079726.1:0-34537 GCA_000484575.1 Olivierus martensii | reverse complement strand
AAAGCGCGAAATTTGAATCGATGTCATCTTTCAGATGTATAAACACGCCTACCAAATTTTGTTTATCTAACACAAGTCTTTCTTGGTGTTGGGATTTTTTTTCCGTCAGTGTATCATAAGGAACTTAAGATTATGAAAACAGGTACTAGAAAAGTATGATTATAGATAATTTTTAGATAATTAGGTATTGGTTTAATGAAGAGATTACTTTACTAATACAATATGAAGGGAGTTATGCAAATCTGTAAAAGATGTAGTAGTGAAGGACATATTGAGAAAAACTGTCCAAAAGTGACTTGTTTCAATTGTGGACAGAAAGGACACTTTCAAATTAATTGTAATAATCAAATTCAACAAAATAACCAAACAAACATTAGATAAAAATCAAAATTCTGAAAATAGCTATATAAATAACCCAAAAATGATTCAAAATAAACAAAAAGAAGATGAATGGAAAACTGTTTCAAAAGGAACAAAAAAACAGGAAGCAATAGGAATTTTTAAAGAAATCATAAATATAGATAATGAAATAACTATAGAAACAGTAAGCCTACAAGAAGAAGAAAACTTTAATAGTAATTCCCAAACTAAACAAATTAATAATGATAATAATCTAAACTTCTCAGAGGGTGAACACTCCAATAACCTTAAATTGAACCTGTTAACTCAGATAGCCCCTTCTAACCATCCTAATAAAACAGGAAATGTAATTCAAAACAATCCTTATGATTATAATTCTCAAACAATTATTAAAAATCCTTCAGATAATGAAAGTGATGAAAATACAAGCAGTGATATAACCACTATCACAACTAGCAATAATAAAAAAAGAACTAAATCTAAAAAAATAAAGCTGATATGAGGAAAAACAAAAATGAAAATAAAGTAAAAGGATTAATAAAAGAAATTAACAAAGAAGACTATGAACAAACTATTACATTTAAATAATTTTAAAATCATAATGAATAACAAACTTATTAATTGTTGTACTCTTAACATAAATGGATATAGAGAAAATCACAAAGTTGCTATCTCAAATTTCTTAACAGTAGTAAAAACTGATATTTTGATAATACAAGACACTAATATCAGAAAATTTTTGGAACTAAGTGAACTCAAAGTATGCTAAAAATTATAATATTTACTGCTCCTTTGCTCCTAGAAATCATACAGGTGTTATCATCTACATTAAAAACATATGGAAAATTCAAAATTTTTTAACTGACTCTGATGGTAGAACTGTGGTGGTTGACACCACTCTTTATGGAAAGGATTTTAGAATTATTGGTATTTATGCTTCTACTAACATGACAGCTAGGAAAATTTATTACAAAAACATTGAAAAATACTTTAACACCAGTAGATCCATTATTACTGGTGACTTCAATAATGTCCTGGATCAGATTGATAGAAATACACCAATCAGATATGATAATTGTATTGATATCCTTAAACACCTGATTAATAAAAAGCAACTTATAGACTCTTACAGAGATTAACCCATACCGAAATGGTTATACTTGGTACTCTAATCACTATGTTGTTAGATTAGATAGAATTTATATCAAAAAATAATATTTCCACTATTCATAACAGTATCATCTTCAGTATTAAATCTATAATAAAGTAACATTTCTGATCATAAACTTTTTAATGACCAACTTAAAAATTAAAACAAAACAAGATAACCTTGCAGATTTAATTTTATTAACTAGAGAAATCTTTGAGGATAAAGATCTAATGAACAAAATTATTATTCTTATTAATGACTTTAAAAAAGAAATATACACCAATCAGATATGATAATTGTATTGATATCCTTAAACACCTGATTAATAAAAAGCATCTTATAGACTCTTACAGAGATTAACCCATACCAAAATGGTTATACTTGGTACTCTAATCACTATGTTGTTAGATTAGATAGAATTTATATCAAAAAATAATATTTCCACTATTCATAACAGTATCATCTTCAGTATTAAATCTATAATAAAGTAACATTTCTGATCATAAACTTTTTAATGACCAACTTAAAAATTAAAACAAAACAAGATAACCTTGCAGATTTAATTTTATTAACTAGAGAAATCTTTGAGGATAAAGATCTAATGAACAAAATTATTATTCTTATCAATGACTTTAAAAAAGAAAACTGGAAAAATTGGGACAAATTCAAGCAAAAAACCATCTTTCTCAAGAAGGAAACACAAATGAAATTAAGAAGAGAAAACTTTAACAAAATCAAAGGTTTACAGAGGACCCTTTCTAATCTCATTCAAGTCAATAACCCTGATAACAACCTCAGTGATTACATATATGATATAGAAAAACATATTGAAGATACTATCAACAAGCAAATTTTCACAGAATATGAAAATTACAAAATTAAACATATTCCCAACTTTACTGGTAGCAGAGAATTTTATAAACAACATTACAAAACCAAAACTCAGTTTAATTTTAATGCCTTTCTCACTCCTGATGGTAAACTGATCCAAAATAGCCAGCAAATAACTAATGAAATTGCTAATATCTTCAAATTAAACTTTCAAAAGCAGCAGAGCAATAATGAGCACTGGAACTCCTTTCAAAATAATATTGAAAAATTAAAACAACACCAAATTAATAAAATCAAAGAAATCATAACAAAAGAGGAAGTCAACAAGGCCATCTCTAAAATTCATCACAACAAAGCTGTAGGAACAGATGAAATAATTCCTGAATTTTACTCCATTTTTAGATCAAAATAATATTGAAAAATTAAAACAACACCAAATTAATAAAATCAAAGAAATCATAAGAAAAGAGGAAGTCAACAAGGCCATCTCTAAACTTCATCACAACAAAGCTGTAGGAACAGATGAAATAAGTGAACCTCTTGCTTCACTGTATAACCAATCCAATCTCTACAACAAATTCAACACTGGTATCATTACTGTGATACCAAAAATTGACAAGGACACCCTAACTTATTCTGACCTCAGGCCAATAACCCTTCTAAACTGTGATTATAAGATTCTCAGTTTAATCTATGCCAACAGACTCTCTGTTGCCTTTAAAGATATCATCTCCTCAACCCAAACTGCTGGCATCCCAGGCAGAACTATACACAACAACTTGGTAACCATCCAACTTTTATCACAGCTTTACAAGGAAAGGGAAAAACAACTGTCAATTTTGCAACTTGACTTTAACAAGGCATTTGACACCCTCAATCATGATGTACTCACCCAGATACTCCTTGCCCATGGCTTAACAAAAGAGGAAATGAATTATTTCCTTAGATTAATCTTCAATGCTAAATCAAGGATAAAATTTAATGGTCATCTTTCTGATTATTTTAATTGTGACAGAGGAATCAGACAGGGCTGCCCTGTGTCAATGGTTTTATTTGTTATCTATATTAACCTCCTCCGAAAAACTATTGATAATGATAAAAATATCTCTCCTGCCCACATCCCTGCTTATCCTAGAGGGATAAAACAATTCAGCCATGCAGATGATGTAAACATCTTTATTGATAACATTCCCTCATACTATGAGGGAATGTTATCAATAAAGATTATTAAAAGAATCAAAAACATTAATAATTACTGTAACCTAACTGAAATGAATATAAATAACAACAAAAGCATAGTGTTCAACATCAATGGATATATAATAACCAGAACTGAAGAACAACAAATACAAATTGTTCAAAGCACTAAAATTCTTGGAATATGGTTTGGCAATAATGCTAACAGTAAAAATTATAACATAATGAAAAACAAAATACAGAGCACAATACAAGACTGGTCCAACAAATGGTTATACATACCTGAAAGGCAAAAATAATCAACTCTTTACTCATAAGTAAAGCTATCTATTATCTCTACATTACCCAGCTAGATCAACAACAATTAAATGAAATTAATAAATTGATTTTCAAGTTTTTTTGGAAATCAGATTTTGAACCTGTGGCAAGAAATTTAATACAAATTAAAAAAGAAAATGGAGGATGGAGAATGTTCAATATCCCCCACTTCCAACTTGCTTTACAGATTTCAAATTTTATCTCCACTATTAAAAACAATTCTCATCCTGTTGCCAGAATGATCAGCTACTATATTGGTTCCATTTGCTTGGAAAATTAATGATAGCTATAAAAATACACCAATTGCTACAACCATCAGCAATCAACAACAAAAATGTAAAATCCTCATCAAGGATGTCATTATGACTCATAATATCAATTTACTAGTTGATAAAAAACCCAGACCTGTGTTTATATATAACCACAGTTCCTATTGGCCTTAGTTTTATGTATATGTGTCCATTTGGTTGTTCATTTATATTTACTGATGTATGGATTAATTGTTCCTTTAACTTGAAAATTCCTGTAAGAAGCAAAATGTGTATTAACTTCATTTAATGGTTATTTTAAAATACCTGTTTTGTATATTTATGGGTTTACCTGTGATTGATGTTACTTTGGATCTATTGATATGTCTTCTTATTTACTGTACCTTTTATGTAAAAATTGGAAAAGTTATATTTATGAGTCCATTTATGTGAGAATATAACAACTCGTACTATACATTACCTGTTTATTGACAGCTGCCCTGGCACCCTAAGTCTCTCCCTTGTGCTGGGGCATGTTTGATGTATTTTCTGTTATTTTGAATAAAGCTTTTTCAAAAGTATCTGTTCTTATCTCAAGGAGAGCAGACGTGTTTCTCGAGCTCTCCTCTTTCGCCTCGGGCGATAGAACTCGTTCCTTTGTGCAGTTACTCTTAACATGGTGGAACCTGAAGGTCAACTGAGCCGAGTTGACGAAGTTTCCCACGTGTTTGTATCTTCAGATAGTGTTTTTGTTAAAAAAAAGTGATTTATTAATCATGAAAAGTGACGACCAAATCGATCGACGAAGAATAAAAATCATACAGCCGAAGATTCAGCTGGAGAAATGCGATAAAGGTGAGACAGACTAAAAATATAGAGGAAGAAGAAATGGACAACTTTATGGAAGATATCAACCCTGAGGAGGAAGAAATTATGGATATTACAACATCGACTAATTGGTGCGACATTGTTGAGAATGAAGAAATAAAAAAAATGGCCAAAGTGAGAAAGTTATTGACCAACCAACTGGACAGGAAGAAAACGGTAATGTTGAAAAATTTTCTAGTAATAAGCCTAATAATGAGATTATTAACAATAAAAACACCAATAATAACTCAAATAATGAAGGAGTTAGTTATGCTAAGATAGTAACAAAAACAACGAAAAAACAAACTCAACACGTACAGAAACGATTAACAAAAAATAACCCGAAGTAGATCACTAAATCTAAATATAGATAAAGAAATAAGCATTGTAAAACTTTATGAGATGATTACTGAATTAATAAAAGGGATCGGAATAATTGAACAAATGGACTTTAAAAGAATGAAGTTATAATAACGTTTAGCAACCTAACTGCTAAAGAAAAATTAATGTCAGAAGAATTGGTTTACGAAGGATCTAAAGCGAACCTAAAATATTCACAAGTTAATAAAAAAGTAGTCTTTGCAAAAAAATTACCTGGGGAAATGACAGACGAACAATTGTGCGAAATTTTAAAAAACGATGGCAAAATAATTAGCTTTCAAACTATATACCATAAAGAATTAAAATTCATGAAAACAGGCACTAGGAAAATTATTATGTTAATGGAAAAACCAATTCCCAATTATTTAAAGATTGATGACATTGTTCTGCTAATCCAATATGAAGGGGTTACCCAAACCTGCAAAAGATGTAGCAGTGAGGGGCACATGGAAAAAACTGTCCGAGAGTAACGTGTTACAATTGCGGACAAAAAGGACATTTCCAAACTAACTGCACCCAACAAACTAGAATAGAAAACCAGATAGAAAAAACAAAACAACAACTAAATACTAAAAACAACCTTATAAATAAATAATTCAAATACTCAAAAAACAACTCAAAATAATTTAACACAAAATGAATGGAATATAGTTAAAAAAGGAACAAAACAACATGAGGCACTTGAAATAAACAAAGTAGTAACAAATAGCGATAAGGATATAATAATAGAGTCAGTAAATATAGAAACTGAACAAAGCTTAAATAGAAGCACACCCACTGAACAAACTAAATCTCTTAACAACCCTGTTGACCCTGAGGTTACAACTACTAGCATTAGACCAACCACTCCTAGTCAACACTTATCCTCTAATACAAACCTATTCCCCAGTGCTGATAACAAAACTTCATCTAACAATTTTAATCCATCCTTTAATCAAACAAGCTCTACTGATGATGAAAGTGAAGAAAACAATGGTAATCAAAGCAAAAAAAATACACCCAAAACAAAAAGAAGAACTAAATCAAAAAAGAAAAACATTGAAAAAAGGCGCAACACCAGTGAAAAAACAATAGAAATTATAAAAGATGTTAATACTGAATAATATGAGCAAGCAATAACCTTCAATTAACTCATTCAACATAAATACCGATAACATTAAGTGTTGCACTTATAACATAAATGGCTATCGTGAAAACTATAAAAAAGTAATAATATCCAATTTTCTAGCTGTCATTAAACCTGATGTCCTTATTCTATAGGACAGCAATATACGTAACCTTACTAAAATAAGAAATCTCAGACAATATGCAAGAAATTATAATATATACTGCTCTTTTGCTAACAGGAACCACACGGGTGTTATCATCTACATAAATAATAGATGGAGAATAAAAAATTTTAGAACTGATTCCGAAGGCAGAATTATTACTATCGATACTAGTATTAAAGAAAATGACTGTAGAATTATTGGTATTTATGCCCCAACAAACATGACTGAGAGGAAAAACTTCTATAAAAAACTAGAAACCCATTTAAATACTAACAGAGCTATCATACTTGCTGGTGATTTCAACAATGTCCTTCACCCACTGTCTTTACCTTTAAGATATGATAGCACAATTGACAGTCTCAAACATCTGCTCATTAAAAAACACCTGATTGATACCTACAGAAAAAAAAACCCTACCAGAAATGGATATACATGGTATTCGACAAATTATGCTGCAAGACTAGATAGAATCTGTCAGTAATAATATTTTTGCAACTAATAACAGCAACATATTTAACATCAAATCAAAAAATAGTAACATATCTGACCATAAACTCCTAATGACCAGCTTACATGTAAAAAACAATCATTTAAATAAAAATAAAAGCTTAAGACTGTCTAGACAAATCTTTCAGGATATTCGACTTAGAAATATCATAATCCAAATAATTGATGACCTCAAACAAGATATCAACTGGGAAAAGTGGGAAAATTCTAAACACAAAATCTTAGCACTAATGAAAAAAACTCAACTCCAGATAAGAAAACAAAATTTAAACAAAATCAAATGTCTACAAAGAACCATCTCCAATCTCATTCAGGCCAACAGTCCTGATAACCTAAAAAAATATATCAAACTGAAAACTACCTAGAAGAAACTATAAACAGATATAATTTTCATATTCATTGAATAAGATAAAAAAAATACATTCCTAACTTCACTGACACCAAAGATTTCTTCAATCAACATTACAAAACCATAAACTATGATAACATCAATGCCTTCCTCACCCCTAATGGTGAGACCATCTATGACAGCCATCTCATTACAAATGAGGTTGCAAACATTTTTAATATTAACTTTCAAAAACACCCTAGCAACAATAATTACTGGAATTTGTTTAATAGAAACATAGAAAGACTACAGAAAGACCAAATTGACAGCCTTAATAAACCTATAACTAAAGAAGAAATATCCAAAGTATCTTCCAACTGCACCCCAAATCATTCCTGAATTCTATAACTTCTTCAGAGAAGAACTGAAACAACCTTTTGCCACTCTCTAACAATCCTCACATCAGTCAAAAAATCAATAATGGTATAACTATTGAACCCAAAACTGCTAAAGACATTATTACATACTCTGATATTAGACCTATCACACTCTTAAACTGACTACAAACTCCTCAGCCTGATTTATGCTAACAGACTATCCACAACCTTTAATGATATCTCCAAAACTCAATCTGCTGGCATCCTTGGGAGAACTATCCAAGACAACCTTATTACACAAGATCTTATCACCCAACTTTATAGAGAAAAAACCAACTGTCTATCCTACAGTTGGATCTTCAAAAAGCTTTTGATACTGTGAATCATGACACACTCATTCAGATCTTATTCTCACATGGTATTGACAATGAAAGCATAAACAAATTCTTCAGACTTATAAAAAATACTAATTCTAGAATTAAATACAATGGCTACCTTTCTGACCAATTCACTTGTGAAAGAGGTATCAGACAAGGTTGTCCAGTCTCAACGGTACTTTTTGTTATTTACATCAACCTCCTCCTTAAAACCATTGAAAATAATAAGGATATTTCACATGCTTACATCCCTGGTTATCCTTATGGCATAAAACATTTTAGTCATGCTGATGACATCAATATCTTCATAGACAACATTCCTTCCTATTATAAAATTAAAAGCATAATAAAACAACTTCTGCAACTTAACTAATATGAAAATTAATGACAAAAAAAGCTCTGTTATTAATATTAATGGCCAAATGATTACTCCTAATGATGAACAAACTTTCAAGATTGTCAACACTACAAAAATTCTGGGAATTTGGTTTGGCAAAGATGCCAATAAAAACAACTTTAATATAATGAGAGAAAATCCAAACCACAATTAATGACTGGTCTTCCATCTGGCTCTATATTCCAGAAAGGGCAAAAATCATTAGCACTATTAATCAACAAAATTGTTTATTACCTTTACCTCTGAAACCAACTGGAATAGAATCCATGACCCAAATCTACCAGCAGATGTCAGAGAAACTAACTGGAGAATAGCTACCAATGTTATCCCAACCAATGACTTCCTGTACAAAATTAACAGAATTAATCATAACACCTGCACTAAATGTAGCAAACTGAAGACAAAGTTCACATTATCTATAGACTGCAACATGGCTAAATTTCAATGTTACTGGATAAATAAACTATTCAATACCTATACTAACAAACAAAATGTCATTCATCATGCTAAGTTCACTACTACTAATACTTATCTGTATAATACTATCATATCTATCACTAAAAGAAAACTTTGGAAATCAAGATGCGAAATCCTGTATGACAAAAAATGTATCACCCCTGGTTTAATTAAAAACAAAATCATTGAGGACATTACCAGAAAAATCAAGATTAACAAACAAAATTTCTCTGACACCCAATTCAAAAAACTTTACAGTCAAACCCATAACATTATCTGGGAAGATACTAATGATCAGATTACCCTCAGATTAGATAATATTCCTTAATATTCTTATTTTACTCACCTTTGATTCTTCACGCGTTAAGACTGTCGGTACTCTATTGATGTATAACCAAAACTCATGTTAACTGATTAATCTATTCTCCTGATGTATTATTAAATTCTAAAACTTCAATTTTGTAAACAACCAAAATAATGTAACTTCTTTCATTACTGTAATTCATAAAAACTCTTATTGTTCTAATCAAATAAAAATGTGTAACGAGATAAAAACCTTATTTGTAAACAAAAGCAACCAATTTGTAAAATAAAATTATAATTGTAAACCTATAAAGCAAATAGCAACCAGGCTTGCTAATCAATAGCAATTGCCACAATGTAAATAAACTATTTAAAAAAAAAAGTATCTGTTCTTGGATTTTAGCCTGTAGTCTGTTCAACCAGGCTTGCTAATCAATAGCAATTGCCACAATGTAAATAAACTATTTAAAAAAAATTATCTGTTCTTGGATTTTAGCCTGTAGTCTCTTCCAGTGTTCCTGAGCGTTGCCAGCTGAAGAAAGAAGTCTGAGTTTCGGCCCTCACGCAGCTATCCCGTTGTCTGTAACAGGATTGAAGCGGCTGCCTTCCCTCCTACCTTTTGGATAGCAGGGACTTCAAAAGTAGACAAATTTCCTTTGCACTGAGGCACTAGGACCTACACGCTTTAAAGGCAGCGTGTGTTCATTCTCTTGCCTGGCTTTTTGGCAACTTAGAGCCCCTCAAAGAACTTCAATAGCTCGGCCCCGTTAGGTAGGGACTTCTCTTAGTTGTATTCTCTGGTCCTGTCCGCTGTGGCTTTGGTGCCAGGCCACCAGGGACTTCATCCCCAATTAGAAATTCGGAGTTTCCCCTGCTCACTGAGCAGGTTCCCGGAGGTAGTGTCAGCAGTGGGCATGCTGCTGATGGTGCTCTAGTCGCTTGGATGTCCCCCCGTGGCCTCGGTCCGCTTGCGACCCCCCAGGTGGGCCTCGTCCTGGTTCGCCGACTTTTGCGGCAGCCGTCCTCGCTCCCAAGCGGGTAGTTCCTGTTGTTCAGAAAACCTGTTCTGGCAAAATGGTTGTCCTGAAGCCTGCAAGTAAGAAGCCACTGAAAGCAGCTACAGGTTCAGGTTCGACTGTTCAGGATTCCGACCCTCAGAAAACTAATAATGTTACCGCTTCTGCGCAAAGCACTCCCCCAGATACTAGTGTTTCTGTAGTGAACAGCACTCAGCCTAGTAAACTTTCCTTCGCTGACATGGCAAAAAGGTGGGCTCTTGCTGCCACTGCAGAGAAGCAAAGTTCTGTGCTTTAACACTGAGTATATCAATGCACATGCTCCACCCCAGGCGAAATGCGCTAAGCCCCGTCCTAAACGGAACCATGAGGAGGATCTGGTCCGCCTATGTTCACGTCCCCGCTGGAAGTACTGTGGTGGAGATCTTGGATGGGGTGGAAACGATCCTCTCTCCGGGTGATGTTAACCGTTTGACTACCTACGATAAGGACTGCTGGATCATGGGTTTCCACAACACTGAATGTAGGCGTAAAATCTGTGCAACTGGCTATCCCCTCAAAGAAGTTACCTGTGTTCCAGTTCCCATGCAAGAGGACATTACCACTGTTTTCATGCGGATAGTGCCCCCTGAAATGGATTTTAAAGCCATCAATTTAATAATGTGAGTACGGAAATGTAAGGTCCGTTCAAATGTTGATGGTTCCTGGCCGTCCCTATGTTGATACAGGGACAGCCAAGATCTGCTTGGAGAAAAAGAGGGAAATTCCCAACGTGGTGTACTACGAGGGAGTTCCCCTAAACCTAAGTTATAAGGGAGTCCAGCGGACTTGTTGCCATTGCCTTGAGCCTGGGCATGAGGCCAAGGATTGCAAAGTTTCAATCTGCGAAAATTGTCATAGTAAGCGCCACACCACCACTAAATGCAATAAACCCTGCCGCGTCTGCAATAGCAGCGACCACATTTGTTCCACTTGTCCCAAACAGAGGGCCAAGGATTGCAAAGTTTCAATCTGCGAAAATTGTCATAGTAAGCGCCACACCACCAGTAAATGCAATAAACCCTGCCGCATCTGCAATAGCAGCGACCACATTTCAACAGCCCCGTCCTCGTGGCTGAGGGGTTTCTCCGCCCGCCCCAGTGGACTCTGTTCCCCCGGTGGTTGAGGAGCCCACTCCTCCACCGCTGGTGGAGCCGGTCTCTGTAGCGGTCGTGGAGACCCCCTTCAGCTTCGATGAGACCCCGTGGAAACAGTCAAGGAATGTACTGTTTCTGTGGAGAAAACCACCTTTACCCCTCCCGCCACCGTCGTCATCAGTGATAAAGATAGCAACAGTGAGTGCAGTAGCAGCGAGTGATGAAGAACGCCTCACCATTGATATCCCCAATGAAAAGGAAGACCTCAAGTCCCAATTTTTAGCTTGGCAGGTGGATAAGAAAAAAGGACCTTCCACCCAGTCTAAAGGAAGAAGGCCCAAAAAGCTCCTCACTTCATGGGCCTAAAGGAAAAAAGGTCCCAATTTTTAGCTTGGCAGGTGGATAAGAAAAAAGGACCTTCCACCCAGTCTAAAGGGAGAAGGCCCAAAAAGCTCCTCACTTCGTGGGCCTAAAGGAAAAAAGTCGCACAGGTCTTTAAGTAAGTAATTCAGTTTTATTTGTTGTACCTGTGTTTCCTGTTTCCTGTTACTCCCCTTTTCTGACCCAATCATGTCTGTGTCTCTTAAAATAGGTTGTCTAAATTGTTTGGTGGGGTAACGTAGCCCCCTGCAAAGTTTCTTGTCCACTGTTTGGGACACTTTTGGTTTTGACATTCTGGCCCTTCAAGAAACCTATTTATCCGACTTGTGGAGGGTCAGGAATTTCCGCAGGCGATTTTCCCGTTGCTGCTCCTATTGGAGTTTCTCCAGTGGTAGGAGTGTGGGTGCCGCAATCCTTGTCTCCTCTGATATCACAGTCCAGCAGTTTGTTTCTGACCCAATGGTAGGGTCGTTATGGTTGATATTCTTAAAGCTCAAAAACTTTAAGTGTTGTGTGTGTCTACACACCGGACAGAAATAGGGACCGTTTGACTTTCAAAAACCTAGGTTCTTATCTCTGCACTAATAGAGATATTATCCTACTTGGCGACTGGAACTGTGTTCTCAGGCAAGAAGACAAGGAAGGCGGTACTTGGCGTAGTGATAGGACGCGTTTTACCTTGGCAACCCTCCTTAAAGCTCTAAGCTTAAAGGACGTACAGCTGCACGTTCACCATGGGCAAGCCCTGTTTACTTGGACTAACTCCAGTGGTACTATCAAAGGCCGCCTGGAGACACTGTACACCAACAATCCCTCCGCTGCGACCTCTTTTGATGTTACCCCTCTCTCCTTTAATAATAAACCGTTTTCTGATCATTACCTGATCAGCAGTAATTTCCGTTTTGGCAAGTCCATTAAGTCCACCCGTTTTTTGCTCTCCCCTGGAACACTCAGTGATGAGGACTTCCAGGCCTTTGCATCCTCCTGCCTCGACAAGCTTCTTGTCCAGTCCTCTATCTCGCTGTCGGAGTGGCTCTCCTGTAAAAAGCAGATCCTCTCCTATCCTAAGGTGGTTGACGGCTTAAGAGGAAAACCCACTGTCGTATCAAAGTTTTGCAGCGTTTTATCACGGATTCCTTAAAAGTCCAAGGACTGTTCTGGCTACGTCCGTGAACTCGTCAAAGAGGCCACTGACAGCATTTCTTCCCTTTTGGTTTCCGGTCACTGTCGTATCAAAGTTTTGCAGCGTTTTATCACGGATTCCTTAAAAGTCCAAGGACTCTTCTGGCTACGTCCGTGAACTCGTCAGAGGCCACCGACAGCATTTCTTCCCTTTTGGTTTCCCGTGCCAGACACGTCTACGAGTGCTACCGAATTGACCAGGTCAACACTCCTAGGTTTGACGCGAAGTTCTTTGACCGTCACAATGCTTCCAAAAAGAAATGTTTAATTCCCTCCATTCTCTCTGCCAATGGCAAGCTGTTAGAGGATGTGAAGGAAGTGTCCGAGGTGTTCTTCTCACACTTCTCTCAGTTTTTTAGTCCTGATTCAGTGGAGGAGTCTCCCTCGCCAGGTTTGGTGGCACAACGGCCTCCTGGGCCAAGCTGCGCCAAGCACAGGGTAAAATAAGAAAGGTGTATTGTAAAGGTACAGAAAAGCAAGTAAAGCAACAAATAGAAAAATTAACAATATCAAAATGGTGTAAACGGCCAATAGTAACATGTTAAATATAAAATGTCAGAAAAAAACCAGGTAAAAGTGTATACACTGTAATAAGGAATATAAATAGAAAACAGGTAGACAAAGACGAGTAACAAGGTAAAATAACTATTAAAGAAGACATAAAATTACAAATATCCGAAAAAAAAAAGGCAAAAAGGACAGTAAAGTTAAAATCTTTGCCAATAAGGGCGGTAAGAGTAAAAGTTGACTGGTTAAAATGCCGCAAACGCTCGGCAGTAAAATATGGACATTCAGTTAAAATGTGCTTGATCGTTAGAGCACAGTGACACCGGTCACAAGTGGGCTGGGTTGGTTGGTTTGTTGGGGTTTAATGGTACAAGGGCCCAATGGGCCAGACAGAGTTAAAAGAAAAGTAAACCAAATAAATAAATATGCACTTAAAATTATACACAAAAAGCAAGGCAACAAACAAAACAAAACTAAACTAAGATTAACAATAAGATTAACTTAAACATAACAGAAAAATGGTGTAAACGGCCAACGAAAACATTTTAAAAAGGAAATCAATAAATAGGCAAAACAAAATATATACATACTGCTGTAAACCGTCATATAACAGATAAGACAATTAACAATAAATAAAATAACATTTAAATATGACGTAAAATACAAATTTCCTATAAAAAGGCAAAAAGACGAAGAGAATTAAATTCTTTGCCAATAAGGGCTGTAAGATTAAAAGAACAATGATTAAAGTGCCGTAAATGCTCGGCACTGAAATGTGCTTGATCATAAGAGCAAGTGACACCGATCACAAATAGGCTGGGCTTCGCCCATTAAATGATGCCTATGCGTGAGTCGGCTATGTGTAATGCGAAGTCTGGCAAGGACAATTTCCTGTCTCCTGTTCCCGCGATGGCAAGAGTTCCATTGCTCGACGACTGGCTTGATTTTGTGAAGTTTGTTGTTTATCTGTCCGTCCCAATTATGCTGCCATATTTCTATCATTTTTTCTTTTATAACTGCCCTTATGTCAGAAAAAGGAATTTCACAGTTATGGGAGTGGTGAGGAGTGGCTGACTTTGCGGCAATGTCAGCAAGTTCGTTCCCATGAATGCCAACGTGCCCCGGGATCCAACAGAACTTGATCGTGTATCCCCTTCTAGAGAGACGGAAAAGAAGCTTCTTGATGTGGAAAACTATAGTTAGAGCAACGTCAGTGTAGGTCGGGACTCGAATAGGCCTACCGTGTGTCCTGCGTGACGTAGAAGCCGTCTAAAAGGGCCCCAAATCGTAAGGTGTTAGTTCCGTGCCGAAGGGATGAATGCCGAAGGGATGAATGCCGTTAACGGATCCAGTTTGAAACCTAGTCAGTTTCAGGCTGATGGGGATTCAACTCCCACCTGGGACTGCGGCGACCGTTGAGGTCCGAGACGATATCTCAGCCCCAGTGAGCAGGGGTATAAGAATATGCTCACTGTCTCCCCTGCGAGGGTCGTAAGAGTCGACGAATGGGGGCCCGAATCCTACAGTGCGCATGAACGGCACATCTGTTCTGACAAAGCTTCGTCATCACAAATGGCGGCAGCTAAGGCGACCGCTGAGGTCGGAGACGATGTCTCAGCCCCAGTGAGCAGGGGTATAAGAATATGCTCACTGTCTCCCCCTGCGAGGGTCGTAAGAGTCGACGAATGGGGGCCCGAATCCTACAGTGCCCATGAACGGCACCCACCGCTTGAACTGGCCGGCGCGGTGGAGTTCCGAGGCCCTACTCGGGGATTGGCAGGTCACCCATGAGCCGAACCCTTCCTGCCAATTCTACGTAGCGTTATGGAATTCTCTAACACTACAAAACCTTGTGTAGTCGTCCTAGCGGACGATGAGTCGGTGAGACGTAGGAGTCGCAGCTGTGAAGCTGCAATTAGTCGGGACACCGTGGCCAGCCGGGGTCCCGGGCTCGTTGTCAACGGCAAAGAGGAGGAAGAAGTGGAGGTCATGCAGGTGACTGAGACCTCCACTAAGAGAGGGCGACCCACCTCCAGTGAGGATGAGCGCCAGTCCATCAAATTGAGGGGCAAGAAACGGACCAACGCCTGTAACACTGACGGGTCTGGCGAGGAGTCGAAGTACGACACCTCGACCAGTGGCCGACAGAGTGACAGTGGGGGCCCGTCCAATTCTGAAGAGGATGACGAGTTCGTCCTGGCCCCTAGCCTGAAACGGGCCCGTTGTCAACGGGAAAGAGGAGGAAGAAGTGGAGGTCATGCAGGTGACTGAGACCCACCTCCAGCGAGGATGAGCGCCAGTCCACCAAATTGAGGGGCAAGAAACGGACCAACGCCCGTAACACTGACGGGTCTGCGGGTCTGGCGAGGAGTCGGAGTACGACACCTCGACCAGTGGCCGACAGTGTGACAGTGGGGGCCCGTCTGCTTCCGAAGAGGATGAGGAGTTCGTCCTTGCCTCTTCCCTGAAGAAGCCAGGGAGCATCTCTGTCTGGGAGGCGGCGAAATTCGTCCCTGTCAGACGGAGTAAGAGAAAGAAGACGGGACTCGTCCCTTCTGACAGTGGAAAGCCCATCGGTTCCTCCTAAAGAGGAGGAAACCCGCCGGGATTCCCCCACAGATCGGCAGGAGGAAGTTTCGACCGACTCCGAGCCGAAGGTTGAAGAGAAGACGACTAAGCCAAAGTCGTCCAAGAGAAAGGTCGAGACCGTTCTTTCCGTGATGGAAAGGAGGAGGCCGGCTCGAAGGTTGAGAGAGCCACTGCAGGAGGAAGTTTCGACCGACTCCGAGCCGAAAGTTGAAGTGAAGACGGCTAAGTCAAAATCGTCCAAGAGAAAGGTCCGAGACCGTTCTTTACATGATGGAAAGGAGGAGGCCGGCTCGAAAGGAGGAAGTTTCGACCGACTCCGAGCCGAAAGTTGAAGTGAAGACGGCTAAGTCAAAGTCGTCCAAGAGAAAGGTCCGAGACCGTTCTTTACATGATGGAAAGAAGGAGGCCGGCTCAAATATCTAACACAAGTCTTTCTTGGTGTTGGGATTTTTTTTTCCGTCAGTGTATTTGAGATTGAAAATTTGACAGTTGGTGGAGCAGGGGAAAAGCTTTGGCTAGTCTCAGAATACGACATGAGCCTGTGGACCATACATTATTATTTGAAATACTTAAAGAACACGGGCTTAACAGTAATCTTTTAAAAATGATAAACAAAATTTATCTTAATGCGTCTTCAGTATTAAAAATAAATAACCACTACACCAATAGTTTTGAATGTAATATTGGTATAAGACAACATTGACAGGGAACATTTCTATTATTTCTAATCTTCATAAATATTCTCCTCAAAACCATAGAAAATGATAATAGGATCACTTCTACTAATATACCAGGCTATACAAAGAGCTTCAAATATCTAGCACATGCAGATGATATAAATATAATGATAAACAACAAACCATCCTTTAACAGAACAATGCATATAATAAAAATATTTTGCAATATGATAGCTATAAACTTAAATAAAAGTAACATAATTAATATTTATGGTAATTTAATTGACAATCAAACAGCGGGACAAATAAATATAATAAAAACAATAAAAATATTCGGACAATACTATGGAGAAGAAAAAGATTTATTTCATATTATTTGATAATTCTTAAACTCAAACAATAAAAAATTGGGAAAAAACTGGTTATACATACCTGAAAGAGTTAAAGTTATCAAATCTGTTATCTATAGTAAACTTATCTATTACCTATATACCAATCAATTTTCTAGAAGACATTACTTCAAAATAAATAAATTGATCTATAACTTCTGGAAAAGTAAATGGGAACCAATAAAAAGAACTTTCCAACAAAAGAAGGAAAAAGGAGGATGGCATTTATTTGAGATTGAAAATTTGACTTAACTGACCATCTCAAAGCCATCTGGAACACCTCATCTACACCCATTGCTTAACGGATGTACAGCTTCATGTCCATCCTGGAAAGGTTCTATTTACTTGGAGCAATTCCAGAGGCTCTCTGAAGAGTCGCATTGATGGGATTTACACCAGTGTCCCATCAGCTGCCAAAACCTTTACTGTCACTCCTCTTTTTATTGACACCGGAAGACGATTTTCAGACCACAGCTTGGTCATTTCTGATTTCGCCTTTAGACGGTTTTCAGACCACAGCTTGGTCGTTTCCGATTTCGTCTTCGAGAGGGCCCCCAAGCCCAATCGTTTTCTTCTGACTCCTGAAATACTCGGCGACGAGGAATTTCAGGAGTTTACTAACCAGGCTCTAGACAGTCTTCTTGTCAAGCCTACCACTTCCCTTTCTGACTGGATTTCCTGTAAAAAGGAAATTCTCTCCTTTGCGAAGCGGGTCGACAGGAAACTCAAAAAACGAGTACACTGTTGGATCCGCATCTATCAGCGCCTGCTGACTACTTGCATTCTTTCCGCTGACACTTGCAGCTACATCCCTGGCTTGATTCCTCAAGTCAATGACATCATTATGTCCCTTTTGGCCTACATCCGTGGCTTGATTCCTCAAGTCAACGACATCATTACGTCCCTTTTGGTTGCTCGCGTCAAACATTCCTATGAGCATTTCAAGATCGACAAGGTCTATGCTCCTAGGAAATTTGACGCGAAGTTCTTTGGCAAGCTTATTAGCACCAAAAAACGTAACTTTATCCCCTCCCGCTCTGCCGCTAATGGCGATGTCATTACGGATGCGAAGGAAGTGTCCTAGGAATTCTACCGCCATTTCTCTTCTTTCTTCTCTTCTTCCCCGGTTGAAGAGGACTTCTCGGGCCACCTCTCTCAACATGTTGAGAAGGTTTTTCTGCACCCGGTGCCTCCCCTCTTCACCAAGGAAGCCGTTCTCGATGCTATTTCCAGCATCAATCTCGGCAGGTCTCCGGGACCTGATGCTATCCCTGCAGCTTTTTACAGGGCTTTTTTGAGTAAACTCACTCCCCTTCTGGCCCGAGTTTTCTCGTCTTTGTGCCCCTCTGAACCTAGTGTTTCCAAATTCAACTTGTGAAGGATCACGGTCATTCCCAAGAAGGAAAACTGTACATCCACCTCCGTCTTTCGGCCTTTAACGTTAACCAATGTAGACTATAAAGTCTACGCTCATCTTTTGTATTCCAAATTAGCGTTCTCCCTTGCCCCTTCCGTTGTACCCTCTCAAACGGGAGGTGTTCCAGAAAGGAGCATTTTAGATAATCTAATGCTAATTAGATTACTTAACTGTTACTGTAAGGACCGGAAATGGCCATTAAGCCTCCTTTCGATTGACCAATCGAAAGCGTTCGACCGTGTACACCATGGCTTCCTTTGGCATGCCCTAAAAGTACACGGTGTCCCCAGTTAGCTTATCTCGGAAGTCAAAATTCTTTACCACCAAGCTCACTGCCAGTGCTTCGTTAATGGCTATCTCTCGAATCCCTTTCCTATTGGAAAGGGAGTTCGACAGAGATGCCCACTCTCTATGCTTCTCTTTTCCCTTTGCATCAATCTGCTCTTGAGCACGATTGATGCTGATCGCACTATCTCCGGGTATAACTTGCCTGGATCTATCTCTTGTAAGTTCGTAGCCCATGCAGATGACGTCACATTCTTCGTGAGAGATGCAAGGGCCCTTCAGCAATATCTTCGCACCTTTCAGCTCTACTGTCGGGCTTCTGGGATTCTTTTGAACACCAGTAAGTCCAACACCCTTCATCTGCAAGGTACCTTCTCTATCCCTCCTGAGTGGGACCTCCCTGTTGTGTCTAGAGTTAAGATCCTAGGTTTATACTTTGGACATAAGGCGCACAGACACAACGTCAATGCAATTGGCCAAAAAGTAAACGCCAAAATTTCCCTTTGGCACGGCTGCTATGACTACTGGCCAAGTAGAATAGCAGTCTACAAAAACATACTTTGGCACCTGCGTTTACTATGGGTCTGTCTACACGCTAGACAGCCATTTAAGCAACGCTAACAGTCAATTGTTTCGTTTTGTCTGGGCTCACAAGCCGGAATGGGTTTCTCGCGAGCTCATGTACAATTCCAAGGCAAATGGTGGGTGGGGGATGTTCGATCCCTCCCTGTTCTCCGTAGCTGCTCAATTGAAGCAGCTTGTTTGTTGTCTTACCGTACGGGATCACCCAGTTAAGCACCTCTATCGCTTTTTCCTGGGTTTTTCCGTACGGTATGTTGACCCTTCCTTTTCGGTGAATTCTTCACCGAAGTGTGTCTTCCCACCTCCATTTGTGAAGGTTTGGTGCAATCTTCTTAAAAAGTTAGCTTCCTCAGACACTCTTCCTACTTCCTCCTCAAGGGTGTCTGAAATCTATCGCCTTGTAAGGCCCGATGTTCCTTTCCAGACTAACGCCCTGGTCACTAGTGCCAGTTTCCAACTGTCCACTATGTGGGGAAGGTGCTTCGAAATCTATCGCCTTGTAAGGCCCGATGTTCCTTTCCAGACTAACGCCCTGGTCACTAGTGCCAATTTCCAACTGTCCACTATGTGGGGAAGGTGCTTCGACAAAGCAGTACCTGAGCACTGCACTAACCTGAAGTGGCGGCTACTGCATGACGCCTTGCCCACGATGTACAAACTCTCCATCTGTAGAGTTAAAGTACGCTCTTCAGCGTGCCCAGTGTGCACATCCTCTCCCGAGAGACGGTTGCCCACCTCTTTTACTACTGTCCTTTGGCCAGATCACTCTGGGGCAGGGTAGCTCCACATCTTGGTCTAACCTTTCTGTCCCATGAGAACGTTGTTCTTCACGTATTGTTTCCGCAGGGCAACACAACTCCCTACGTAACAAATCTCTTAGTTCATCATTCCAAGTTTGAGTTGTGGGTCGCCAGGTGTAGGCGACTTTACGATGGAAAGATAACCTCTTCCAGACTCCTCCAAGTGAAAGTCAGAGAAGCCTTGAGATTCAAGCTACTCACTGACTTTAAGACCCTGAGGAGGAGAGACTTCCTATTGTTGTTGGGTTCTCCCAACCAAACCCTTTGGTGCTGGGAGGATAATCTCCCCACCCTTGCTTTTTAGTTTCTACTATTGCACGTAATCGTCGCTTGCAATTGTACATAGCTTTTAGGATTTGTTTTTGTTGTTTTCGGTTGGGCCAGGTTTTCCCTTCGCCCTTCCTAACCCGTACCTATCCCTCTTTCTTCCTCTTTCCTTTCCCTGCACTAGCAGCCCTTCCTTCCTATTCTCTAAACTTTTACTAGTCTTTTTTCTTCACTCTTGCCGGTAATGGACTACTCACCTCCCCTCATCTTGTTGCCCACTCAATAATGTGGTGTGAGTTAGCCTACCTGGTTGCCCTTGGTGCATGCAAGTAGGGACTTGGCACACTAAGGGACCGGGGACCGGCTCCTTTTCAACTATCGCTACTCCAAGGTAGCCCTTCGCTTTCCTGGGGAGCAATTTTTCCTGTCCCTTCCCAGAAACAAACTTTGGAATCCTTAGGCCTTTGTTTGTGTTATGTACTGCCAGTACATGTCGGGTCGGATTCCTTTTCGTCTTCCCGACCCTCAGGCTTTGTTTGTGTTATGTGACTGGCCAGTCACATGTCGGCTGGGTCGGGTTTTTACCTTGACCACTTTACCTCCTTTCAGTCACTAACCTGTCCACTTCTGGACAGCCGTTTTTTGCCCTTCGTAAATAAGGGCTTGTTACTGGGCTCGCGAGTCGAGCACAGCTTGTTTTTGTTTCTACACTCGCGAGTCGAGTGTAGGTTGTTGCTTATTGTTATTGCACTCGTGGATCAAGTGCAACTTTTATTATTTTATGTCTTCTCCTAGTTGTATCTGCTTGGATACAACTAGTACTTCTAGTCTGGCTTTCTGCCAAATTGTTACTTTCTTTTAGTCTTCCCCTCCCGGTTCAGGGAGGGCTATCCTATGATTAGAATCACAGTTATGCACATATGGACTTACAGCAATTGCTGCCGGTGGTCCAATTTCTAAGAGTGCTAACATCTATGAGGATAGTATCTGTTCTTGGATCTGAGCCTGTAGACCGTTAGCAGTGTCCTTACAGCAATTGCTGCCGGTGGTCCAATTTTTAAGAGTGCTAACATCTATGAGGATAGTATCTGTTCTTGGATCTCAGCCTGTAGACCGTTAGCAGTGTTCCTGTGTTTTTCTTCGTGGTTGCCAGCCGAAGAAAGAAGACTTCGAGTTTGCGTCCCTCACGCAGCTTTCCTGTTGTCTGTGACAGGGTTGAAGCGGCTGCTTTACCTGCTACCTCTTGGATAGCAGGGACTACAAAAAAATAGACAAGTTTCCTTAGCACTGAGGTACTAGGACCTACACGCTTGTAAGACTACAAAAAAATAGACAAGTTTCCTTAGCACTGAGGCACTAGGACCTACACGCTTGTAATACAGCGTGTGTTCGTTCTTTTGCCCGGCTCTTTGGTGACTTAGAGCCCCTCATATAACTTCAATAGCTCTGCCCCGTTAGGTAGGGACAAAATTAATAATAAATTATTAAAATAAAATTAATAATCCAATTTCTTTATTCATTGGGATGGATATTTGAAATATTAAATATATTTTATATAAAAAGTTGTTCATCATATATTGAATGATGAATAGTTTTGTAAAATTAATGAAATTACATAATTTGAACTTTTTTACTAATAAATTTTTATTTTAGAATTTACAATTGGAACTAATGGGAAAATTTCACTTAATGAAATTTGTAATAACAAGGTAAGTAAATTTTATAAATTATTTAAAATAACAATAGGTTAAATATCAATTATTTCTTTACATAAAATATATAATAAAAAAACATTTAGAAATTTTTATTTGTTAATGGAGAAAAATTATTGTGTATGATTATTCTTTTCATATTTTTTATTCAGTCAAATTGTGTGCATCAGATATTGTTATATAAATCTTCAAGATAAAATATTCTAGACAGTTTATAAATGAACGAAATACAGTGTATCCTAATTAAACTTACCTTGTGTAGAGCACCTTATAGCTTGACCTAATTATTGGAATGCCAAAAAAGTTCAGATTTAGATTATTCAAGAGATAGGGAAAAGGAATCCACAAAATATATTAGTTCCAAAATTCGCCATTAGGGGAAATGTGATGCTATTCAATAGTAAATACACTCAGAAAGCAAAGGAAATTATGCTTTTATAATGAGTATCATCCGAATAGATGCACATCAGTCATAGAGATCGAGATGATTCCTGATGAGGAATAATAATAATAATAATATCTATATTTGTTAATTAAAATAAATATTTTGTGTAAAAAAACTTTATTAATTACATTCCTTTATATGTGTATTTAATATTTATGATAGAAATTTTAAAAAGCATAACAAAAAAATTAAATAATTACAAAATAGTAATTTTTCATTAATAAAAATACATTGTACAATAATCCATTTCAATTTCGATTAAAACAAAAATTTCTTAGAAAGATGAGACTCGAACCTGCAACCGTCCAATGGCACCTTATGGTAATCAAATGACAAATGCGTTATGCTACAGCAGTACTTATTTAAATGTTAATATCAATCGTACATAAACAACATAGAAAACTTTAAACACCTTTTTTTGGGAATGCTTGAGAAATGCATCGTATTACTTTACCATGGGTTTGTGGGAGGGTAGTACTACAACATATGTAAAAATTGGCAAAATCAGAGGGGGACACGTTTGGCACTCCCCTTGTAAGTTACAATGCTGACATTTAATATAATATTTTATATATATTGTAAATATATAAATTTTTAAGACATTTTTTCAAAGTCTTATAATTAAACATCAACATAAAATTTTTTTGAAAAGTATAATATCTACTATTGTATAATTTCATCCCACTTCTTATTACGAGTAAAAAAAATATGATTTGCTGAAGATGGCTTAATAAAGCTGAAAGATCTACAAGTTTAGTAAAATATACTGTTGTTTAATAAAGCTGAAAGATCTACGTGTTTATAAAATATACTGTATTTTCCACTTTTAAAATTGTGCTGAATTTATTTACTTATAATATCTACTATAAAAATATAAATTAAAATGAAAAATATAAAAGGAATAGTTTTCAAATGAACTTATTAGTGTAGTATTGAGGTGCAGATAATGTAGCCTATGCAGGTAACCTCTGAATAACATTGCTAGGTTCCTAAAAAAAGTGCTGTTTAGTGTGAATCTGTTTTATACGAAACAAAGAACTAGTACAAAAAAGGAGGTTAGGTTCCAAAATTAAAAAAAAAATACTTTTATTTTTTTATAATTAAGAGAAATATATCTTTATTAAAGCAATTTTCATCAAAAGTATTACATATTAATATGTATTAAATAATGTTTTCTTTGGGAATTCGGTCTGTTGTAAAAAGAAAATTGGAAATTTAAGCATTCAATCTGAACCACAATGTCGGCAATTTAACGAAAATTGTCTTAGTTATTATCCATATAATTACTGTTTCTTTAAAAAAGGTTGAATAATATTCATTCAAAAATTTTTAATCTATGTATAATATAGTAAAAAGAAAAAACCAAAGTTTTAAAATGTACTTAATACTTCACATCATATATGGAGATTTCTCTTATTTTCCAACTGTGTTAGAGTGAAACTGTGTTCTAGAATACTATATTATAAAGGAGTTTTCCCCAATTCTTGATCCATGTTAGAGTAAAACTATATTATAGAAGTGCTGTGTTATACAAGGATTACCTGTATTAGAATTGTAAAACTCATTTTCTAGCTGCTTGTTTTTTAAACTTGAATTTGAAGAAAAATTCATAGTATAAAAAAAGTTGCAAAAAAATTTATTAATGTATAATTCAGAATTGAAAGGTTGCATTTTTGCAGTTATGAAATTAAAAATTTTTGGAATTCTTGAAGAATTTCATAGTACAAAATGAAATTTGTACTATGAAAGTAGTATAGTTAGCAGTTTTATATTAATTATTGCTAAAAAAAGACATACATTTAATAGAATTATTTGCAGTTGTTTTTCATATTTTATTATTATTATTATCATTAAAAAATTGTGTCCAATAAAATGAAGTTGATTTTTAATTGTAGCAAATTCTAGCAAAAGAATTATAATTATCACTTAAACAGTTTCCACAAAAAAGTGTCATAATGTTATTATTTATTCCATTCATTCACTATATTCAAATGATAATAGTTTATTCAATTTTAATTACAGAATTATTTAATTTATTTTGCTTTTCTGAAAGGTAATTGTGGTATCTATAGTATGGAAAAAGCAGATCAGAATACCCAATGTTCATCAAAGGGTGCCTTTGATGCAGCTAGCCTGCTAGGTATGTAATAATGATTTTTAATTAAAACTGAATATTTGATTTAAGAATTTATTTTGTTACATAATAAAATGAAAATAGAAGAAATTTTTCTACTTCTTTACTGAAGATAAGAGAATTATATATGTATATTCTACAATAGTGTTATACACACAAATTATAAAGCCAATAGAAGAAATATTTTATTAAAGAGAATCATTTTAGGATACTGAGTATCATGAAACTTTTGATATTTAATTTATCTGCTAGTTTAGTATTTTTATTTATTTTTATGTCACTGCAATGGAGAAATTACATATGATTGGAACCAAAAATATAGTTATTGAAAATAAATTAATAAATACTGGAATTCAATATATATTATTAATACTCTGTACTTAATTTTATTTTTTGTACAGTTATAGTGATTTTTCTTAAAATGATATATAAGTCAGGCTAAGTAAGCAATGGCAATTCCAGAAAAATTTTATATAAGGACCATTTATATTTTGTATATATGCAATGTTATGTAATAAATGTATATTCATATCTAGAAAGAGAATGAATGAAAAATATCTTATTAATTATATAAATTTGAAATATTAAAAAGTAATAATAATGAAGGTTCAGTAGGAGTAATGTTTTAATTAGAGCATTTTACTATTTGGATCTATGCGATATAAAGGCATAATTGAACAATTTGTTGTATCTAGATGAGTTTATGGTTGCATATTTTATATTAAATATAATAAATGTAATTAGTTTCCTTAAATACAAAGATTCCTAATTTTGCTGTAGTACTAAAATAATATAGTTAAATTAAACCTTTGCTATTTTATCATCACTTGTGCTATTTTATAATTATGTATTTAACACTGTAGAACATTATAATTTCAGTATGCACAAAGATACTTTCTTGTTTTACTCATATATATCTTAAAAAATATACAACAACATTATAAAAATTATTTATAATAATAATGTAATTTTCTAAATCTTAATAGAGCATTTTATTTTAGGAATCTATTATACTTGAATAGAAAAAAAAAATTTATATATAATAACATGTAAAATTTAGAATATATAACATTATT
Organism: Olivierus martensii; assembly: GCA_000484575.1. Lineage (NCBI taxonomy): Eukaryota > Metazoa > Arthropoda > Arachnida > Scorpiones > Buthidae > Olivierus > Olivierus martensii. The sequence goes on along the minus strand of AYEL01079726.1, from coordinate 8,574 downwards.
TGGTACTTTATCAAGTGTATCAAGACTACATACTTTAATATACAGGGTGTGGCAAAAGTAACGCCCTTTTTTAATTTTTATTGTACAAAAATTTATTACAATAATTAAAGAAAATAAATTGCAGTAGTTTAGGAAAGTTATTAAATATTGCTCCATCAAAACAATGTGATTCATTATGATTAAAAAGTTTAATTAACATGTTCAAAATGCTCCCCTTCATGTTCAGTACAACACTGAACCCTACCAGCAACACTTCTACAAACCTTTTGACACATTTCCATGCTAATTACAGAAAATTTATCAGAAATTGCTTGTTTTAATTCAGGAATTGTTTTTGGTTTGAGGCTGTAAACAAGATCTTTCAATACACCCCACAAGAAAAAAATCAGGTGGTGTTAGGTCTGGTGATCGTGATAGTCACTCAATTGCTCCAGATTGTCCTATCCATGTTCCTCTAAATTAAGATTTAACCATTCCCGAACGTTTAATCCATAGTGGCGCGGCATGTCATCCTGTTGAAAGTAAATGTCATTTTGATTTTCAACTCTCAGCCAGAATTCTGTTTCAGCATATATAAATAATTATCTTGATTTAACAGTACCATCAAATAATATAGGCCCTATTATTCCCATGGAAGAAATGTCAGCCCAAACTGTAACTCCTGATAGGTTAAGATCTTTTTCAAAATAACATGTGGGTTAACATTGCTCCAGTTAAAAAAAGGGCATTGCTTTTGCCGCACCCTATATATACAATCACAATGAATAATATTAAACTCACTCCTAGTTCATGGGATGTCATAAAGTTACAACTGTATATAAATGAATTCTGCTAATCAATTCACAACTTATAAGTTTGATTATTAGCAATGTCTGCCATCTAGGTAAATAATGTAATCATTTCTGATGAGAAAAATTCAGAAATGTTCTATATATATAAAAGATAATTAGTTCAGAAATGTAAATTAAAAATAAGATAAAAATATTCTAATAAATTAGAATTGTATTTAATGACATCATATAGCATGGAACTGTGTTTGAAGTAGGAGTGTAGAATATCTGTTCAAATTATAGCAATGAAATACAGGAACAGGAAAACAAAGGCTTAGATGGCTGTACACTAGGTTTAGCTATTGAAATAGAAAAGAAGCAAGAAGGTTATAGGAAAGTAAAAGAAAAGCTGAAAGGTTCCTATCATGAAGAAGTATGATAGGGCACTAGCGAAAAAAAGCGTAAGCAACCAACACCATTTATTATAAAATTAACAATATTACAATTAGAGTTTTACATTATTAAAAGTTACAGTTCCTAATGATAATTTACAAAATATAAATATAGTTGAATATAACAATATAGAGCAATGAAATACACAAATTACATACCAAAAATTTATATGCTACAGTGGTACCTCACAATTCGACAGTTGGGTTTTGCAGGATGGTGTATGCGCATGCATGAAACTATAACATAATAATAATAATAATGAAAGCATATAATGGTTAAAATGAATAAATTGATATTATTGAATTCCTCATCTGTAAGAATTGTGCAGCTTCTAAAGATAAGTATATTAGTACTTACCTACTTTATTCTAAACATATCTTGTAGTACATTAGTCATTAATTGCAATAAAATAATTCAATAAGTTTTATGATGAAAGAAAAGCAGCATTGTAAACAAATACATAATCTTTATTATTGACTAATACAGTATGGGTGATAATGTTTTCAGCTTTTTAATGGCCTTTGTCAGCTGCAACTAACAGATGTAGCTAATAAAGGCTAAAGAAGGCTAAAACAGTAACACCATTATAGTTTTAATTAATAATAAACATTATATACCTATTTGTAGTGCTTGTTTTAGGTTTCTGTGATATTATAAACAGAAAAATATAAGCTTTAGAAGAATATGGTAAATTATTGAAATGAATATCATTGAATTGTTTTTTGCATAAAATTTTATTCTTTGTAGAATAAAAAGAATTCTAAGGCATATATATATACTATTAATTATAGGAGAAAATTCATTATATTTATTACAAATATTTAGTAATAATACAGTGGTGCCTTGTAATTCGTCAGTCTCAATTCAACAGTTGGGTTTCTCAAGGAAAGAAAAAAACTTGATTGAGCATAGATAATGTGCAGAAAGGTAGAACAATTACAAATTAGCTCAAAAGTATGGCATTCCTAGGACAATTTGGTACATTTTGCAACAGAGAGAGATTATGGGTGCTAGGATGTCTGCTGAAGTAATGAAGATTTCTGACAAGAATAGATCTTTAATCAATGAAGAGATGGAAAAATTGCTTCTCAATTGAATTAGATAAAAATAGATGAAGAGAGATCCAATAACTTATGCAATGATCTATGAGAAGGCTATGTTAATTTTCAAAGAATTGCAGAAGAAAACTCCAGGATGTACCTCAGATCAAACTGAGGACTATAAAGCAAGTTGAGCCTGGTTTCACAGATCGAAAGGTAGAACAGGATAAAGAAGATATTATTCCAACATCCAAGGGCTAATACATTGAGTATATTATGTATAAAATAGTACATTTTTAATTTAGTGTGTTATACAATAATAAAATACATATAGTAAAGTAAATAATATATTATCTCTCTCTCTCACTCACTAGTTAGGGTTAAATAATATATTGTATCTCTCTCACTCACTAGTTAGGGGAGTGAGATGGGGGTCCAACAACGAATTAATCTATTTTACATAATCTTATATGGGAAATATTGTCCCGCAAGTCGACAAATTAATCTGTTTTCTAGTCTTATATGGGAAATATTGTCCCGTAATTCGACAGTTTCTCAATTTGACATTAGTTCGGTGAAAGATTAGTGTCGAAGTGTGAGGCACCATTGTACTGCATATTAAAATATTTGAAATAAATATAACAAATTTTGTTATTCAAATATTAAATAACTATCGAGTTTTAATAAAAAATAATAATACATTACACACTTAAAATAACTAGCACCACATGCAGTACATCCGATAAATCTCCTCTTTATTATCCATATCGTCCAAACGTTTTTGGTGTATCTACACCATCTTCAGGTACAATTCGTTCTACAATGGTCTCGAACTAAAGAATGGAACAGAAAGGAATGTATAGGATCCCTATAAGAGATATGCAGTCGAATCTGGAGTCTGCATATGTGGGTGTCACTAAAAGGACAATTGCAAAAAGGATAGAAGAGCATAAAAGGGATATCGAGCAGGCTAAGCTTACCACATTCCTGGCAGTGGAAGCCTATAGCAAAAACATAAATGTGAAATGGGGAGAAACAGAGGTGATTAAGCCAGTGCAGAAGCATATGCAACCGGTGATAGTGGAATCTTTGGAAATATTAAGAAGGGGGAAACGGAAGTGCTCATTAATGACAGAATGATGTGGGACCCAGCCCCGGCTTGGAAGTATGCCATAAATAAACAGAGGTCGCAACAAGCTTAGAGTTTTAGGTAAAAAGCGCGTTTTTTTTAAAAGATTTGGAAGCTTGAGAATTTTAAAAGAACTTTAAGGAATTTAAGACTTTAATGTGTTTAGTGACTTAATATTAAAGGAAGATGAATATGGTGTTATTTATCTAATGTGTGTAATTATCTATTTAGGTCAGAAGTTAGTAATAAATTAGTTTTTAATTGTAAGTAGTATTTTGGTTTTAGTTGTTACAATTTTGTTATGTAAATAAAGTATTTAGTCATAAGGGAGTATTATTCTTAGTGAAATGTAAACAAACTTGTTCTAGGAACATTGGTTGCTATGGCAACAGGGTTCAGATTTCTTAGTTCGAGACTGTTGTAGTACGATATGGATATTAAAGAGGATATTTATCTGTACTGCATGTGGTGCTAGTTATTTTAAGTGTGTAATTTAAAAAATTTAAGCAGTTTAAAAGTAGGCATTACTCAGTAATAATACATTTTTCTGAAAATTTAGAAGAATCAATACTAAGTCTGTTATCTTCTTTTATGTTAATTGATCTAATAAAAAAATCTTTGCACTTTCTAGAAAATATGTATCATTGATAGTTTTATTGAAATCCATTCAAATTTTACATCAATAACTTTTTTAATTCAATTGAGAAAAATCCAGAGAATCTATAATTCAAAAATTTTATTATTAAAAATTAAAATATAGTACTGTCATTGTTCATGAATCTGTTAATCAGTTAATTGAAATCATTAGAAATTCAATATAAAAAATTAGTGTTAGAATTATCAAGTTATTCATTAATGCATTTTTATCTTCTGCATGAAATAAAATTTAACATTTCAGTAGTGAGCCTAAAATATTGATGCAAAGATTTGGTGACTTTATAGCCATGGAAAAATTTTGTGAGAAAACTATCAATAATAAATATTATTTGTTATTAAATAAAAGACTTTTTGTATGTTAAATCATGTGCACTGTTATATGTGTATTTTGTGATGCCCTTTGAAGATGGGAAAACAATAAAGTTATTAAGAAAATTATTAATCCATAGCTCTTAAAAAAACAGTAAAACAGAATTAGAGACTGACTTTAATTTAAACTAAAATGATTGTTTTGAAATATGACCATATATAATGTAACATCTCCAATTATCAGAAAAGAAATAGTGAAAAGATGATGATGGATAAGAACTATTATTCTATTTGTATAGAATATTTAATAATTACTCTGATTTGAAGCAACACATTTCCATTAATATTAAAGCATATTAACTGTTTACTATAATCTCTGGGAATAAATTGATATCATAATGCACAAAATACAACTTGCTTAATATTCTAAAAATACGAAAAGTTTTTCCAAAATAAAGTTTTTGTGCTTGCTAAAGAGCTGTTTTGAACTATTTTTATAAATTGATATCTATTGCAAACTAGAAGTAGAAATCATTTTCTTTGTTCAGTTTTTTTGTTTCAGCTATCAATGTTTCATTTTTATTTTATTTATCAAAAAATATTTAAAGACGTTGTATTTGTCCTTTTTTAATTTATTTGTGTGTTTGTGTTTGTGTGTGCAAGCATGCATGTTTATTATACTGCATTGTATTGTTTAGTTTTTTATAAACTTGTAAATAAATTTAAATGAAAATAAACAATCAGCTCATTTAGTAAGATGTATTATTTAATTAAAAACATTTTTGACTATCCACATAGCCTGCCTCAGTTAAAAAACCGACCAAAATAGATTTCAGCTCTCCTCTTATCAAATCGGAGAACCAATCAGAATGAGATTTTAGATTAAAAAATATAGATAATAAAAAAATAATGGTTAATTCTGTTGAAATAAATTAAAATATATCTTAATCATTCATTTTTTGTTTTAATTTTACCGAAATTTAAGATGAAATATGAAACACACACACCCTCAGGTCATTTAAAGTGATATGATACCTTTATTATTTTACAGCAGCGACTTGCTTCCTGGAAAATTGCAAGTCTACTTTGCATGTGGATGTGAGGCATTGGGTACTGAGCAACAATTAGAAGAATAAAAAAAATGTATTATAGGTGTTTATATATGAAATGACACCATTTTTCTATATGTTAGGATTTTTTCATTTTTTTTCTGTGCATCCTCTTGTCAGTGCATGTTTTCAGCTTGTTTTCTCGAATGGAAATGTATTATTTTTCTAATGGAATCTGATTCTGCCAATTTTTTGTGCAATTTTCATAGTGCGAATTATTTTCCTATGACTGATATTTTCAGAGAAATTTAGGAATAAAGGATCTGTAAAGAAAGGCATAAAGTTTTTTCCAGTAATGTTGAAAACTTATTAAGGTTTATGGCTATAATTCCCTACTTCCTAAAAAATGTTTCAATGTATAAGATTATTAGAGAATCCATTTAAAATTCTTTTTGATATTAGAATAATTGTTACACTGAATCAATGATCTGTGTATTGCTTTCATACTGCCATATTTTTTTCTGCACTAAAGGATGTGCAGAAAAAAATTTTAATGACAGATTGTAATTTGGAAGAAAAATGTAACAGGATACATGTTTTACAGTTTTCATGTATACTTGGTAATTTTCAAGAAAAATGACTGATCCATAGAAACATGGGTACCCTGTATATATTTCAACTATTTTTAATATATATATTGTGAAGATTAATTGTCACTCTTTAAAAGAATGCTACTGTCATACTGTTCTGCAGATTTGTCAGTTTGCAAAATGGCTGACAAAGGAAGACTGACTGTAGAACAATTTACAAAAACAGTTTTTGTCCTTTGCAGAAATAAGAAATGTTATAACTATCTAGAGATGGTTTTGTACCCATTTTCAAATGTCATAGCACCTTCATTCAAAACAATATATAAATTTTATGAACAGTTAAATAATGATGGTTCAATATTGAAGAGGAAGCATGCTGGCATACAACTATGCATACTTCCCAGCATATCAAGGCTGTCAGAGTGGCAGTGCTAAAGAATCCTTGTAAATCAACAAGGAAGGCTGTAGCACAATTAGAGATATCCATACAATCTGTACAATGAAATTTGATAAGTGATTTGAATTTGTATCCATAAAAAATTACAGTTTTCTTTAAATTTAAAGTTCAAAACCAACATCAAAGAATGGCATTTCCTACAAGGCATGAGAATCACAAGGAAACATTATGTAATGTTTGGTTTTTGATGAGACACACTTTCACTTGGATGGTATAGGTAATAAACAAAATGTACATTTTTTGGTATCAGAGAATCCACATGTGATTCATGAGAAGTGTATCATGCTTTGAGAATTACATTGTTGTTGCCATCACAAATCATAGACTAATAGGGTGAAGTTTTTTTGAAGAAACTGTGAACAGTGAATGCTATTTAAGCATGTTTCACAATACTTTCATGCTTCATCTTGCTACAGGCTTGCTTTTACAATTCCACTGATTCATGCAGGATGGAGCCAGGCTGCACACAGCAAATGTTGTTTTGGACTTTCTTTGTGACTTTTCCAGCTAAAGTGGGATCTTGCATCATTTTCCTGATTGATTCTCATGTAGACAGAATTGACCCCCAAATAATCCTGATTTAAACCAATATGATTACTTTCTTTGGAGATTGCTTAATTTCTAGATTTAACTGCTGCTTTTGATAATATCGATTTATCTATTTTGTACCATACACTTAAAATGTTATTTAACTTAGATATTATTTTGGTTAATTGGATCATATCATTTCTTTCTAATCGTAAATATACTGTTAAACACAATTGTATTCTCTCTGACAGTTTTCCCGAAATGTTGGTGTATTGCAAGGATCATCACTTAGTGCTTTATTGTTCGTTTTATATCTTAATCCAATTTTTTCTTTAACTACTTCAAAAGTAATTGGTTATGCTGATGACATTAAAGTAATTAATTATGATACTAACATTCTTTGCTCTGATCTCTCCCTTTTACAAACATGGTTAAATGATCATAATCTTAAAATCAATACTGATAAGAAAGTATTTATGAAATTCTCCATTAAACCTTAAATTGACTTATCTGAAACTGTTTACTTTAATAATAGCTGTTTTCCTTTACGTCATACTCATTTTGATCTTGGAGTATACCTTGACTCTAGACTCACTTTCTCTACTCATGTTGACCATATTTGTTCTAATATATTTAAAAAAACTGGTTTTATGTGGCACTACTTTAGACAGGTCAAAGATTCTAAGTTATTCAAAATCTGGGTTCATTCTATTGTTTGCTCTCATCTGCACTACTGTCTTTCTGTATACAGTTCTACCTCTTCCTCACAACTTAAAATTGATAATGCCATTAGTTATACAGTGAAAACAATTCATAATATATTTTTTACTCAATATACTAATAAACAGGATCTTTATGATTTGTTAAATATTAGGCCAGTGCATGATATACTCATTTCATCAGACATTAAAAATATTTCTAATTATATCTGTGGAAAGCTCCCATCTTCCAAGATTCAGTATAATGTGCCTCAATTTTTTGCTAGAAAATATGAATTTTTGTGTATACCTAATTTTCGTACTGTTAAATATAAGAATTCATTTTTTTTAAGAGCTGCAACTAACTATAATATGTATCATTCTTAATTCTGTATGTATTTTTCTTTTTTTTTTTTTTTTTTTTTTTTTTTTTTTTTTTTTTTTTTTTTTTTTTTCTTTTTTTTTTTTTTTTTTTTTTTTTTTTTTTTTTTATTACAGGGGGCTCTTAATGTACTCTATTGTACATTGATTGAAATAAATGAGTATGAGTATGAAAAAATTTTTCCAAATGCAAAGTTGCGAATTAGAACGAATGCAATAATTCCAATTATAAGCTAAACCTAACGGCTAGCGATTCTGCAAATTCCAGAGTTTGGCCTGAGCTCAGGTCTTTTTCTAAGTTCTAACTTAATACTAAGTAATTATAAAACAATCTAACAACAACGTAACGTCTAACTGACAAAATGAAACTAAATATCGGAACTTACACTGAAAGTACGATTAAGTGTTAGCAATAAAAAGAACAAAAAACTATGTTAGAACTTACACTGATAAATTGAAGAGAATACAAAAAAGTTAGATAATAAGAAAATATAAATTTATTAGACTCAAAAA
>AYEL01079724.1:0-40826 GCA_000484575.1 Olivierus martensii | reverse complement strand
TTTTTATTTCTTATAACTTGATGTGTAAGAGTGCTAGCCGCTAGGCCTATGAGTTAGGCTATAGGACTATATTTCAATCATTAATCAGAATCCTATGCCTAAGTTTCAGTTTGGCTTAGACCACAACACTTTCCATAAAATAGACTAGAAATTGTCACAAGAACAAACAAAAGCAACAAGAACAAGAACAAAAAAACATGCTCATTCAAGTTAAAGGTGTTTGGAGCACCAAATCAGACTAAATATGGCTCCAAAAAGCAAAAATTTATCCCTTAGAGTTGAGACTCATAAATTAACTAAAAACACTATAGGGGCCTTTTCATAAATTTAGATAATTGATATTATTTATAACTTACTATTATTCATTAAATAGTTAGAAATGATATACGTATATAGCTATAGCTCTAGGTAAGTAGGGACTTAAGAAGTCGGGAGTCAGTTGTTTTTTCCGACTCCCGACTCCGGGCAGTTTAAAAATCCGACTCCGACTCCACCCAAAAACCTCCGACTCCCCGACTCCCGACTCAGACTCCACAACGCTGTTAATTACTACTTATGGTGCTTGTGTATAAAGTTCTTGTTATAGAAAGCAGAGTTTGAATCGAATAATCTTTGCTATTTAATTAGCTATCATTAAATTTATTTTTTCAAATAATTATATTAAGTTCAAAATGAAAAATGCATAACTTTATTAAAGATTTTATTTTATAACTAATATATTTAATTTTGTTATCTTCAAACTATCTTTAGTTAATTTACTTGATTTTCCAATAAATGAAAGCAATTAATTGTATAAAAATGGAAAAATTCTCTTATACTTAGTCATAATTCTGACTGATTTCATTTAATTCAATTAAAATCCCCAATTTAGGATCATCCTTATTGCACATTATGCAATATTTTGTGTGTGTCAATAATTGATATATTACACAATTGTTGAATAAATTAAAATTTTCAGATATTTAATATAAACATGACTGATCAAGAATAGGCCTGCTGTGCACAACAGATTCAATACAGAAAATGCTTTGATAGCATTCCTAATGTAAAATAAATAAATTCTCGGCTCATAAATAAAAAATAAAAGTAAACAACAAGAAGTAAGATTAGTGTTTCCGGGCAAGAATTCCTTCCTGCCCGTTCCTGGGATTTTTTCGTTTTCCTGTTCCCAAATCCCAACAAACTTTTCTCGGGAAATTGGCTCCTAGAATGCAGTAATCTCTACAATGGGAAATAAAAGTACTACTCACAATGTATCTTTTAGAAATTTTTCTTATTTATTGCTATCTAAAGTTACATTGTGGTACAATATTACATACCATTAGAAATATACGTGTGATACCAGAATCAGATAACACGACTATCTAATTTTAGCTCTTGGAAATCGAGCATATTTGATTGAAGAGAACAGAAAACAATGTGTTTACACAGAAAAAAATTTATTTTCACAACCCAAGATTTGTTATTACAAAGTCATCTTCAAGTGAACTAACTAAGGAAATCTAAGATAGCTTTTAATATGACATTACAGTCAAATCCTGGGCTATGAAAATAAATATTTCTCTGCAGTAAACACAAACTATTTCTGTTTTCCATGATAAATAGTTTCCATAAAGTAACTGCCATTATTATTAATCACATTCGATCAGTTTATTTGTGGCTGACGATTGTGATGTATGTTAATACATTGTGTGATATACGTAAAATCTCAGATATACTATAAATTTGGTAAATAAAGTTTGCATTAATTACATTGTTTATATTTTGAGAAAACCTGAAATGAAACAGAAATCTAGTCAAAATGAAATCGTAGTGACCTTTGTTTAGCTCTCAGGGAAGATGTGCACTAGTCATGAAATTCTGTCAATCTCCATTTAGGAAATTTTATTTACTCATTTTTTGCTCTGACCTTTCACAAATAGGAGTATCTCGAAACCTCTGAAAGATTGTGCTTGTTCCACGAACCCCGTTTGCCCCACCTTCTCTACGGCTTTTATTAATATTTATTGTTATTGCCATTATTACAGATGATCAACAAAAATTAAATAAAAAAGATTATTTTGGGAATTCTCGAGAATTCTCAAGAAATACGATTTCCAGTTCTCGATTCCCGAAGGTTCCAAAATGTCGGGAATTTGGAAACACTAAGTAAGATAAATTGTTTATTCAAAAACATTTTCGGCTATCCACATAGCCTGCCTCAGTTGTAATACAGACCAGAGAAGCTTCTTTCCTCCTTTCTCATCGGGCTAAATTGGGGAACCAATCAGTGACCAGTTCCTAATATCAACAAAACTGCAGGTGAAAGGTTATCCTTCCAAACATATTAATGAGAAAATCTGACAAGCCATTTCTAAAAACAATATTATTACAATTATTATCGTCAAATTCTGATATTTTAGGTATTAGATAGCAATAATAATATAATACTAAATATAATGACAATCTTAAAAAACATAGTTACCTAACCTCGAACTATTCAAAAAACATCCACATTAAAGATAACATATGGTTTACACCCGACCCAGGTGCACAATAGACCAATGATGGTCGCAGTGCTTGGGCTTGGGCTGAAACAGGCCCCTCCCTATTCTACTACTACTACACCCGACCCACCCATAAGCCCTTTAACAAAAACAAATGTCTTAGATCATTGCAGCTATCAATCTATTCTTACAGAATAACATTTCAAGTCAAGTATTGCAATAAACATTTAACAGTAAGAATTCTTTTCATAAATATTGCACAGATAATCGAAGTTATCAATAAATATTATAACTGAGTAAAAGACCTGTATTAATTAAAATTACAAAATTTTAAAAACTAAATAATTATACATCCATCATATATTAACAAGTCTCAAAGGGTAACTGATTGGTTCCCCAATTTAGCCTGATCAGAAAGGAGGAGAGAAGCTTCTCTGCTCTGTATTACAACTGAGGCAGGCTATGTGGATAGCCGAAAATGTTTTTGAATAAACGATTTATCTTACTTAGTGTTTCCAAATTCCCGACATTTTGGAACCTTCGGGAATCGAGAACTGGAAATCGTATTTCTTGAGAATTCTGGCTTGTTGTTTACTTTTATTTAATATCTAAAGTAAGAAGTATGTCAGCATAAATAATCATTTATGAGCTGAGGATTTAATATACTATTATGTTAATGATCATTCATAGAAATCTTTATCATCAATTTCAATGCAAACTGGATATAATAATTACTCAATTTACTATTTGTGTCAAGTATATATACTTATGTATAAGTTTATCTGTGTAAAAGCTAATTTCTTAGTTCAGCCCTGAAAACAGTAAAAATTTTAACCCACGTATAAGCTAATCTGAAATTTCAAGAGTTAGAATAATACATCATTTATTGAAATACAGTAGATAATTTTTTAAATAATTTAAAAAATTCAAAATCCAGTTTACTATCACAATAAATATGGACACTTGAATAAAATGCTAAATTCACAACATTGAAAGATGTGATGTATTTTAGAAATAAAGTTGGACAAAATCAAATGAAATTATCCAAGTCATATTTTTCCAACAAATAGCTACATTCAGTAAGAATATACTCTCTCTAATCAACAAGATTTATACAGAATCATAAAGCCATGCATATGATTGAAAAAAAAGTATCAATTTGACACAATTTTTTGGTAATATAAAAAAAATTTTATTAATCCATTTATATCAATTTTCATCATCTCACAGATATGTTAAACTAGGATGATAAATAATCAGGAATTTTCTGGAAATTGTGTGTAAATTTTGTCCATTAGGAAAAAAATAAGAATTGTGCATGAATTTTTCCTTAGAGTAGGATTTGCATTATAATTTGAAATGTTATAAATTTTAGGAAGACAAGATGTTAGCAATACTGTGATGATTTTTGTATTAAATTCTAAGTATAGAAATCACCACAATATACTACAGTTACTGACTGTTAGCATACAGTAGTTAATAGCTAGTAATGTTTTTCATAATATATTGAAATTTCTATAATAATTTGTATTTAAATTTTAAATACCGAAACCATTACAGAAATTTCAATATATTATGAAAGACACATTAACAGCTATTAGCTACTGCATAGAAAAATATTTTTTCTACTGTGGTCCTTAAAAAGGATATTTCTTTTATAAAATTATTCATTCTCCAGGCATAGTCTGTCCATCCAAAGACTCATGAGTATATTCTATTTAGTATGTATTTAGAGTAACAATCAGTTAACAAAAAACAGATTAATGACAAATATTTATCAGCTGTCTTTTATAGTAGGTATAACCGAACTATGGCCTGCTGACTAGATGTCACCTATAAGCAGGGCCGCCGAGAGGGGGTGACATCCGTAACTTTTGTCACGGGCCTGGCATCAAAATGGGCCCAACCGTCAGGTCTGAAGTGTCACATAACGTGTCCAATAGTTCGCAGATTGCCGACAGAACATCTAAAGCAGTGGTACCAAAATAAACTTTTTTATATATAACAAAATATGTAATATATGGAATTTTTTATTAATTGTTTGCCTTTTTTTAAATAAATGCTTAATGTTTTATATGGCTTTTTTTTATTAAACCATTGTGATGCACTTTTTTAAGTGGGGTCCGGACCACAGACTTGTCACGGGCCCAAAAATTTCTCTCTGCAGCCCTGCCGCTAAGACATTATCAGGCCCATTTGACTTCAGATTTTTTTTAAACATTCTAGAAATACTGAAAAGTTGAAATAATTTTTTTAAAGTTTATTAATATAAAACAATCACAGTGTGTTTAAATAATTTTGTAATAAATAAATAAATAAAGGTTTGTAAAATTAATAAAAATTTCTAATTTGTAAACAGATGCGTTAATGAAAAAAGTATATTGGAAATCAGATGTTTATATTGTAAAACAAAATATAAAAATACATTGGAGAATAGAGATTCACATTAAAAAACTAAATATAAGAAATTGTTCTATTAAATCCAGGTAAAGTCTAGTTTCATTTAGTATAGAAATTAATAGATTTGTAACTAAAAAATCTCCCCTTTTTTTGAAATAGTGTAGCTAATTCAGTTTGGTACAACACTGCATATATAGATAAATGTGGCATAAGGAAATAATTATAGAAAAAATAAATAGAATTTGTACTAATAATTACAAAGGTAATTTTAGTTTATAAACAAGTATATTAGTTTTTAGAAATAAAAGTTAAACATGTAATTTTGTATTATTATAAAGGAATGGCAATTTCAAAAATAGTATTTGAAAAATTAGTTGAAAATTTATTGTTGAAGAATAGTTTGGAATTACTTAAAGTAAGATCTGTTATGAAATTTTCCTTGTAAAATTCATGTATCACTGTAACCGAAGAGGGCCAGAATAGGCCGAAATGCATCTTGCAGATTGTGAATTTTTATAAATAATTGTCATGTAAATAATTTTATAGATTTAATTGTAAATTTTGTAAAGATTTATGAGTTGTGAATAATAAATTCATGTTTTAAAAGTTAAGTATTTGTTCCTCATTACCTACATGCACTGAAATTGTAGTGATAAAAAAATCTGTTGTTAAAAAGAAACGGATATGGAAATTATTCCAACACAATTGAATATACATATCACTTCTGAATTTATATTTATTATTTAAAATAAAGATAGTCCTTGATATATGACAAGATTCACTTCAAAGCCATGGTTGGAAATTGGAAATACCCAAAATTTATGAATTTCCTACTACTAATCTTTATTAGGACAATATATTATTATAACAAACATAGAGAACACAAAACTATAAGAACTAAATATAAAAAGAAAACTTTTGGTACATTATTCCATTGCACATAGACTGGTATACATATGATAGTGATGTCATTGATAAATTCCATTTGTCAATGCAATTCATAAGTATAAAAGATCATAAGTCAAAGATGATACAATGTACAGATTATGTAAATTTTCAATAAAATACAATTTACAATATAAAGTATTATTGTTAATAATTGTTTTATACTAAACTTTTTCAGTAATGACTGGAAAAATAATTTTTAATTTGAATTTGTTACTTAACAAAAAGTTTGGTTGGACCTATTTTATAGTCTTAAATACTATATTTTGTATGTGAATTTTTGAAATACTTCTCAGCCTTCTTCTGACAAAAGTTTTGTTTTTGAAAAATTTTGCATTATGCCAATTTTGAAGTAATTCGAAAATAAATCTTAACAGCAGCTCAAATTTAAGTGAAAGATTGATATTTATTATTTGCTAAAGATCTTTCAGCTTAAAAAAGCCATCTTCAGCAACATCCAGCAAAATGACTTACAAATAGAACAAGTAATAATTTAAATACAAGAATGTATACAATAGAATAAAGTAAAGCAGTTAAAGAACAAATATAAAAATTATAGAATGTATATGTTATGCCCAAACACCAAAATCGCACAATGACCAAAAAACATCCAAAATGCATTGTAGCTAGTTCCAAATGACCAAACACTGATGTTCAATATTATTTCGCTTCATGGCCATCAAGAAGTAACCACAACGCGTTGTGGGCAATTCTGCCAAAACTAATACACATTCTGAGCATTTTGAAATGACCACAGACCATTCTGAAACAGATCATGTGTTTATAATAGTATGCTCCATGTTACTAATAGTAGCAGAATTCCGCTATTGGTAATGGAATTTTGACCGTTTAGCAGTGTATCAGTGATGTCAACTAATTCACAAAAAAAGGGCAATATTTTGGACATTTGGACATGGGACTTCAATTATATGTATTTTTACAATATTTTTATTTTTTAAATAATAAATGAAGTTTTTCCAAAAATAATAATTTTTTTTTCTTAAAAATTTTAAAAGATTTCAATAAGAACACAATCTAGCATTGGGTTAGTTCGTTTTGAACTGATAACAATGCATTGTGGCTATTGATTTTCACATTCTCTATTATCTAATAAAGAACATGAATGTTATTTAAACATCTTTAAAATGTTTGTAATTTATCAGTTAAGATTTACATCTGAGTCAAAGGGCTATCCTTTAATATTTGATTCCTGAAAATGAATTAATATAGTAGCATTTTTATAATTTATATAATCTGGACTTCTTGGCGTTCAGTACAAGAAATTTTGAAATATCATATGTTATTCCCATTCTACATAGTTCCAAGAATAACACAAAAAATGTTGCTTCTGCATATGCATCTAAGGTTAAATTTAAGTAATAAAATTGCCTATTTTTCCGCTCACGTTATTTTCTTTTCTATAAAAAGTGGATGAATATGTATTCTATTTAGTCTCCCATTTTAAAATAAGTACATCTATGAAAAATTAACTAAACTCTTATAAATTCAGTTCTTAAAATATATTAACTGATTACAAAGGAAAATTCAATAACAAATAATATCCTAGTAAATTTATATAATTAAAATCTAGAAGGCTCTGGATAAATAAGGGGAGAATGGTTTCTCATTATTTTGTTAAATTAAAAATTGTAAATTAAAATAATTTTGTAAATAGACTTTGTTTGAAAAGCCCTTCCATAAACATTTTTTTTTTCTATTTATTTTTAGTTCATTTATCTCCCTCATTCGTGTCTCCACCTTGTCATGTTGAGGGAGCTTGTACGTTCCAAGGATCCTGAGAGCTATGCTGGCAGTAGCTTTCCTACTGGTAGAGTCTCCCATGCCAGACAGGTCAAAGGTAAGGGGCCAGACTGAGAGTGCCCTACCCAAACTAAGGTGTGAAGTATCGTGCTGAGAGTTGAGTGGCACAGGGGTAGTAAAAGATGCAGTGTCTCTAACGATCCCTTCAAGGCACCTGGAGAAACCTTGTCGTATTTAGCCTCCCACCCATACTGGAAGATAACCGGGTGATGACTTTTTGTGTTTCCTCCAGTTAGTCCTTTTGTTATGGATTTTAAAACTGATAAAACTTTTTCTGAGGGGACTGCTTCTCCGTCCCGCCGTGGGGTTGGTAGTCCTGGTACTTCATCTGAGGGAGCCGGGGCTACTGGCATGTCCCAGGGCAGTGGGACAGTGGAGCAGTCTTCTGGAGTTCTTATTGACTCTGGAAGTAAACCTAGTCCGCAAAAAACACTTTCATCTGGAGAGCTAGGCAAAAGTGGAGGAAGGCTAGGAGGGAAGCTGCTGGTACCAGCGGTTCTCAGCTACTGGGCAGTACTTCTCAACTGGCTTCTTTGTCTGATTCTCCTGTCGATACCCTTGGTGATGGCAAGCGAACTAGATCTGCAATTTCTATCCCCTCTTCTGAGGCCTGCTAAAAAGACCCAGAGCTCTCAGTCTGGGTCATATTCTGAAGCACTGGCTTCTCTTCGGCTAATCATCATCAAGGAAGGCTATCCAGACTCCAAGATGGTGGCTGACGAAGATGATCTTTTGGGGAGGATCTTGAATGGTTGTATTTTCGAATAAGGGTTGTGAATAAGTAACACAGGGATCCAGGATAGTCAAATTGATTCAGAAACATATATAAAACAAACAACATATATTTATTTAAAGTAGGAATAAAATATAAGATTAACCTATTTTGTTTGAGAGAGAGATTTGATACAGAGATCATATCAGAGAGAGAGTAAACAAGAAAGCTACTTCATTCTTTCACTATCTGTTATGTCTTTGTTCCCTAGTCCACGGTGGATGACCACCAGTGGGACAGGACATGAATTCATCCTCTTCTGTTAAATTTTTCTCACCTTTTAGAATGTCTTTTTTCTCTGTCTTGATAAACTCTCATCTGTCCTTCTTTCTCAGAAGATGAACTTACTCTTTATTATTCGACAAGAAGTTATCATATTATCTTATTGTTTGGCAGAAGACAATCTCATTTCATCATTGTTTGATGAAATCAATCCTTCTACTTCTCCAGATATCTCCAATTTTTATCAAAAAACATTAATTTCAATTTTAAACTATAAAATTCTACTAATTAAAATAGCTTAATAATTTGCTGGATTCCACAGTTGTTAAATCTTAGGTGCATATTTGTTAAGTCTGCCTATTTACTTGACAGACTTAACAAATATGCACCTAAGATATAAGTGCCTAAGATACTATTTTAATGAATAGTATTTTAGACACATATATATGCTATATATATACTATATAATTATTTAGTTAATAGCATCTAAAATTTGCTACTGATTAATTTTAATAGATATTGATTAGTAGATTAATTAAGCTGTTGCTGAATCTGTAAAGAATATATTGGATAATGATCATTTTAAAGGCCAGTATATGCATGTTAATACAGATAAAACTCGTTATAACATGTTCTGGTAGAATGAGATTCCATTTATAAAATTGGATTGCATTGATTTTCATCTAAAATACTGATCTTTCAAAAATTTCAAGTTTGTTTTTGAAAAATCTTTATAGTATTACATATCAATAAAAAGTTTTAAAGAATGCAATTGCATATAACTTCAGTAATTTTTACCATGATTTTGCCTAGAATTCAATTGTGCAATTATTGTCCATAATTATCAGATAACTGAACATATTTATAAAGTTCTCATATTAACTGCTATCCTTAAATTCATAATTTGTTTAAAGATCAAGCACTAGTAGCAGTTTAAGCTTAAAGAATTAAACTCTTATTCATTAATAAAAACGTTTTCAATTACAATTAATTTGACCCTCTTCACAGTTAACACTTTGGGGTCAAATTAATTTTGCCTGAAAATGTTTTTATTAATGAATAAAACAGTTTAATTCTTTAAGCTTAAACTACTACTAGTGCTTGATCTTTAAACAAATATTTATAAAATTTGAATGCCAAAAATGTACTAGAATTTATTAATGCAATTCTGCTTATATCACAATATGAGGTTTTGGATCTGAGCAAGTGTGATAAAAGGTTTCAGCTATATCTGAGATGGAATTAACTAGAGGGCTGAATAAGCTATGCCCAGAACTTCTCCTGAAAACTGGAGGTGAGAGATCCAGAATCAAATGCAGATTCCAGACAGAAATATAGTATGCTTCCATTTAGTCATGCAGATGATGCAAGTATTAAGTATAAGCTTTTATTCATTATCACTATTATTAAAAATTAATAAATTTACATTACAAGTATCAATAGTTAAAATTTAATAAGACAAAGAAATCAAACAGCATAATTTTAATATAATATATAGTAAGTCCTCATTTAATGCCACTTCATCAGTTATATCATTTTGCTATTATGTCACCAGTAAATTAATTAAATTAAAAAATTAAAGATTTTAAAGCAAGGCTTAAAAATCACTTATTGCTTTAAATGGTATTTACTAGGTTACTAATTAATTCTTAGCACTAAGAAAGCAGATCAGTACGCTACATCAATAAAAACTAATTTTTTAATCAGAGAAGCTTACTCATCATTTTCAACTCTTATAAAGAAATCCAACGTTTTTGAACAAAGAACATTAACTTAGAATAACATAATTCTACAGGAAAGAACAAACAATTTAAAATTCTTTAAATATTTAAAACACTCTATTTCTAGTTCTTATCATGTTCTGCAAATCTTTTTAATAGGAGTGTTTAATATAAATATATGAAAAAATAAAATGAAATGAAAAATAACTAAAAATAAAACAAAATAAATGAAAATAAATGATTTTTATCTCTAACTCTGGGGAGTTCTTTTGAGTCCTTTTTTTAAAGTTTGTTAAACTTAATTTATACACTGGGTGCCTTTTTCAAAGCGTACCTCTATGCTTTTGGGATGCTGTTAACTTGCCTGTCATTTATAACTGGTCCGTCACTCTTACCTTTATAAATTTGGATCTCCTCTGCTGTGTATAATTCATTCAGATCGTCTAGCTGTTTAGTTATCTTGCTTTCTTTCCAATCTATTCTTACATTGCTTTCATATGCTCTCCTAGTGAGTGCAGTTGACAAATTTGCATTTCTTATGTCCCTTTTATGTTTGATTAATCTGTCTTTTAAATTTCTATTGACGGCACTATATAACGATAGGTGGCAATACAAGAAAGCGGCCTTGAGATCGCTAGTATCAAGAGCCCTCACCCATTGCAGTGAAGAAGAGATGCTAATGAAAGAAATATGTTTAATAAAACACATTGCACAAAAACACAGCTACAATGCAGGTTTGATAAATAAGTTCCTAAAGGAAATCAGAAAAAAAAAATAATGATCTGCAAGAGAATTTAGAAGAGAGAGACCATATGAATCAAGAACAACTCAATGAACAGAGTGCTGGATATGCTATAATACTAAGTACCTTGAGAGACTCTAAGATGGTAAAAAAGATAATAAAGAAAAGAAATAAAAAACCCGCCTATAGGAGACCGCTGACGGTTTTTAACTTAAGAAATGTAAAGGATACCTACAACCAAGAAGAATATATAGGGGTCTATAACATACCTTTACAAAACCTGGAAGACGGAGAAAGGAATTTTATATAGGTGCCACCAGTAGAAATTTAAAAGATAGATTAATCGAACATAAAAGGGATATAAGAAATGCAAATTTGTCAATTGCACTCGCAAGGAGAGCATATGAAAGCAATGTAAGAATAGATTGGAAAGAAAGCAAGGTAACTAAACAGCTAGACGATCTGAATGAATTATACACAGCGGAGGAGATCCAAATTTACAAAGGTAAGAGTGACGGACCAGTTATAAATAACAGGCAAGTTAACAGCATCCCAAAAGCATGGAGGTACGCTTTGAAAAAAGGCACCCAGTGTGTAAATGAAGCTTAACAAACTTTTGAAAAAAAGGACTGAAGAGAACTCCCCAGAGTTAGAGATAAAAATCATTTATTTTCATTTATTTTGTTTTATTTTTAGTTATTTTTCATTTCATTTTTTCATATATTTATATTAAACACACCCGTTAAAAAGATTTGGAGAGCACATGTTAAGAATTAGAAATAGCGTATTTTAAATATTTAAAGAATTTTAAATTGTATGTTCTTTCCTACAGAATTATGTTATTCTAAGTTAAATGTTCTTTGTTCCAAAAACATTGGATTCCTTCCAATGGTGAGTAAGCCAAAGCACTTCTCTGAAAATTGTTTTTATTGATGTAGCATACTGACCTGCTTTCTTAGTGCTAAGAATTAATTAGTAACCTAGTAGATTTTAAAGCAATTGAAGTAGAATAAAGCCTTAATTTTTTACATTTGTGTTTATAATAAAAAGAAAATAAAGTGAAAATCTATAATAAGTTATAGAAGACAATCATATTTTATATGAGCACTAACTCAAGTATATATTATTATTTATGATCAATATATTAATTAAACTATATAGTGCACAGAATATTTTGCTGAATTGGTTAGGTAGAAACATTTCAGCTTTCCAATCAGAGGAACAAGATCAAATCCTTGGAAAATTTCTTATAAGGAATCTGTACTAGATACATCAATCCTAGTCCTTTACAGTTTAGCAGATTTCCACAAGTGTTAGCAATATATGACAGAATTTGAAGTGGAAAACTGTTTAGTGATTAGTGAACGATTAAGAATTGACATTAAAAAACTAATCATAGACATAACATTTATATATTTTAAGCAATCTTTTATCAGAAAATAATTTTCTTTACCCATAAGGTATGATATATAACTGCTACATAAAATCATTTCATTCTATTATTGAATAATATAGTAATATTAATATCTGATAACTTTTTTATCTAATCTCTTCTAATAATAAAATTTAGAAATATAATCCTAATTTACATTAGGTCAATTGAGGTTTTAGTTTCAGTAATATCATTTTAGTTAAATTTGCAATTCTCAGGAACCTAACCCCAATGTCAAATGAGAACCTAGCTTTATTTTTACAACCATTTACAACTTATTAATTTATATACAGTTTTATAAGAAACTGATGAATATTTTTATGTGAAATTTTTAATTTCTACTAAATTTGTGATTTCCTTATCAAAATTAAAATATTTAAATAGAGAAAAATAAAATTTATTACTTACATGAGGCAAGAATCTTTAATTTTGCATGAAAAAAAAGAAAAAATATTATAAATAATAAATTGTATTCCAATACATTTTTAGTTAATAAAAATTAGAAATTAAGAAAGATTTTTTAAAGTTTAAAATAATTCTCATATATGGTTTATCTACAGGTATATGGTATGTATGTATATATATATGCATGCTTTTATGTAAGACTTACATAAATCAGGGAACAGTAAAGGAAATATTATATAATTCAAATTTTAGATAAGCTAAATTTTTATGTAAGTTGTAATAAAATATAAATAATAATAATATATATTGTATACATACGACCACCGAGATCTACACTCTTTCCCTACACGACGCTCTTCCGATCTATGTTTTACAATTTTGTGTAGTGTTTTGAATTTTCTTCTTTGCATATAAATAATTTGCTTTACTTTTATCTTTGCCATGCTAAAATCAAATCTGGAATAATTTATTGTTTTTTATTAATTTTCTTTTGTCTTTACTGATTTGTTTCAATTAGTTATGATTGATAATTTTGTATTTTATATTTAGGGTCATTTCAGTCATGATCTAAAAAATTTTTTCTTCAAATCATTTATTTGAAGAAAAAATAATACAAGAATACACTGAAATTATTATTTTTATTTGCAAAAGCAACACATTTTTTAATAAAAGATTTTCATCAAAAGCATGAAGTACTTTTGAAAAGGATATATATACACAATGAAATCTGTTAAAATGACTACGTTGATACAGTGACCACCTGGCTAAAGAGACCAAATTTCAAAGCCTGATTTGTTTCCTATAGGATGTAATTGTATTTTTGTTCCATATAGTGACCAACTGTCTAATGTGTATATTGACCACTCACTTAGTTTATTTTAAGAAATTTAACTGATAAGTGACCAAGAAGAATAATTTCATGGAGGAATTACAGCATTTAGAATTTTTTCCATTAGATAAAATTCTAAGGATCAGTATTCCATTAGAATTTTTCTATGATGATAAAATAGTCTGTTAAACCAGTATATTAAAAAGTAAATATTATAATACTATTGTATATGTAACTTTATACAATTTTTAAATTTAAGTTTGACTATGTTAAATGCACATATACAGCTTAGTATTAATTGTAATACAGTATATGCTTGCTACAAAAACTTTGTTTGTCAGAAGATGATATGTTTTATATGTTGTTATTATTGCTTGATTGCAAGTTGATGATTTTAATTAATATAAATTTATAGTTTGGATTAATCTGTTCTTTTATTTTGGAGGAAGGGGGAGAGTCACTGTCCTGTATAGTGACCACCTGTGAAAAGTTACCAATCAGGTTGGTCCCAAAGTGTGGTCACTTTAACAGGTTTCACTGTACAGTAAGACCCTGCTTAATGCTGTTTCGATATAACGTGGTTTTCCCCCGAATTCTACAGTTTTTATTGATTCATTTTGGCTGGGTTTTTCAAACCCATTTACTCAGAAATCCCAAATTGCACGAATTTATTGCTTTAATTTATTCCTATGCTGTCTCGCAGAGCGTTTGATTATCAATGCAGGTAGTTTATACGAAAGTCTGTTGCGGAACTTGCAATGGATTTTCTCAAAACAAGTTTAGTCATTATTAAGGAAATTATGGATCAGTTTATACAAAATGATCCAAATTTTGATAAAAGTTCAAAGGCAAGAAGAAGTGTCATGGATGTGATATTTTGTTATTGACAATTGCTTGCTGAATGAAAGAGGAAAAGATAAACGATATTAGATGACTTATTAACGAGAAAACAAAAAGTGTTAAATGAGGAAGAATACTTCTCATCACAAACAAATTATTTACTCAAATATATTTGATTTACATGAATGATTTATGAATACAAATCAATATTACCAATAAAAAATGTCTATAATTAATGTAATACAATAGTAATATAATAATACATGCTACAAAATAAAATTAAAAAAATGGTACATATATTTTTTTTATTCACTGTTCTGTTTCATATATTCCTATTATTAATATGTTAAGTTTGATCTCATTTCATGCTGTTTCATTTAGCACTTGGTTTCCTTGGAACGTATCCCACACGTTAAATGGGGTCTTATTGTATAATGAAAACTGACTTCACATCCACCTGATGTGACGACCATAATTTTATGGGAACCAAAGTTTTTTCCATAGAAATAATGTTGTTTGATCCTCCATAAGATGACCACCTCTCTAACGCGACCACAACTATCATTTTAATTAATAGACCAATCATAAAGTTGAAACCGTCTATGATGATCAAAATTTTTAAACATCACTATTAATTGACTATCTTTATTGCTTACATCAGTACCATTTTCTGTTAAACTTAAATTTCATTTAAACCAACCCACTACAATTGAAAAAATTGCAGCATGCAAATTTTTTCCCCATCATTCATACATGAGAATGATGTAGAGCACTGGAATGATGAAATCATGATGTCATTTCTACTTTAACGCAATATCTTTTTAATATGCACGTTCCTTAGATTTGTATCTATGATATGATGATTAAATTTTGTATTAAAAACATTAAAAATCATAACTTGAAGGCCTATGGCAAAGTGATATAGGGAAAGTGAAAACAACCAGTCACCAGATCTGGATGTTTGTGTTCTACACAAGCGTATTAATCAAATGTTAATCTCATACATGTGTGATGCTATCACTACACTTTGGATATTGAAACATGGCTAAATGGAAAGTTAATTCCTTGAATGTAGAACAGTGAATAAAAATGATACAAGACAATAAGAATGGTCTTTTTCAATGAGCATTAGCAAAAAAATTTAATATGGGGAAAACACAGATCCACAAAATATTGTCTCAAAAAGAAATTCTGACTAAATGGAGGAACAAAGGAAATCACAACCTTAAGCAAATGGCACCTTGCAAGAAATGATAAAGATGCAGGTTGAAGATTTAAGAAAAATGGTTTGTATTAAAAACATTAAAAATCATAACTTGAAGGCCTATGGCAAAGTGATATAGGGAAAGTGAAAACAACCAGTCACCAGATCTGGATGTTTGTGTTCTACACAAGCGTATTAATCAAATGTTAATCTCATACATGTGTGATGCTATCACTACACTTTGGATATTGAAACATGGCTAAATGGAAAGTTAATTCCTTGAATGTAGAACAGTGAATAAAAATGATACAAGACAATAAGAATGGTCTTTTTCAATGAGCATTAGCAAAAAAATTTAATATGGGGAAAACATAGATCCACAAAATATTGTCTCAAAAAGAAATTCTGACTAAATGGAGGAACAAAGGAAATCACAACCTTAAGCAAATGGCACCTTGCAAGAAATGATAAAGATGCAGGTTGAAGATTTAAGAAAAATGGTTTCAACAATAGAAAATAATGAAAAATTGTTGTCTCAATTAAATGACATCGAACACTGCTTTGAAATAGAAATTATAAAAAATAAAAGTGAGATGCGACAAAGTACCAGTAATACTATTAGAGCCCTTTAGCAGTCAAAAGTTTTTTTTTTTTACCATTGATAAATTTTTCATATTAATTACATATGTTGTGTT
Organism: Olivierus martensii; assembly: GCA_000484575.1. Classification (NCBI taxonomy): domain Eukaryota; kingdom Metazoa; phylum Arthropoda; class Arachnida; order Scorpiones; family Buthidae; genus Olivierus; species Olivierus martensii. The sequence goes on along the minus strand of AYEL01079724.1, from coordinate 24,312 downwards.
TTGTACAAATGATAAACTGTTATATATATAAATTGATATACAGTGAAACCCCGCTCGTGCGTTCCCGTATCGTACGACTTTCCCGCTTTAAACATCTATTTTCGGAAGTCCGAGCATTTTCCTATACATGCAATGTAAAACTTTCCCTCTTCCTACGTTTTAATTATATAACTTTTTTATTATGACGTCATCAGAGTTTCCGGTTCGTGCGTTTTCCCGGCTCGTTCGACTTTTCGGGCCGGTCCCTGAAAAGTTTCAAAATTGGGGTTTCACTGTATAATTAAAATTAATTTTAATATACAGGTAGGCCTTGATTAGCGCGTCGGGCCGGTCCCTGAAAAGTTTCAAAATCGGGGTTTCACTGTATATATTTAATACATTTAATACATACAGTGAAAATTGACAAGGGGACGACACAGCTGACCCGGCTCGTTCGACTTTTCGGGCCGGTCCCTGAAAAGTTTCAAAATCGGGGTTTCAATGTAATATTTTTAGGCTCGTTCGACTTTTCGGGCCGGTCTCTGAAAAGTTTCAAAATCGGGGTTTCACTGTATTTTGTTTTATTAAAGTGTAATCATTTTGTTTCATTTAAACATGCTGTATTATATAATTAACCTGTATAAGCCAATCACTTGTATAAATGACCAGTTTTGATTGGAATGGGAGGTGGTCATCTTCCATTCTACTGTATCAATATCAATCTGGTATGACTGATATTAGTATACTGTATCAATATCAGTCATATCATTTCAAGGAAAATTTTTAATATTTTAAGAAATCAATAGTTTGTTTATACACAAACACAATATATTTTATATAATAGATGATATGAATAAAAATAATTGCTGAAGAAAATTGTTGCACTAAAATTGTTCTATAAAATCTCCAGATTTTCAAATAATGAGAATATCTTCTTTCTTTCTTCAACAAGAAAGAAAGAAGATATTGAATGTAGAAAATCATTCACTGACATGATTTAAATGAGTGAATAATTATAACTGAAAAAGAAAAAAAAACAATAAAAAGACACAATTTTAGGATTCAAAATGGAAGTTAAAAATGTCTGAAATTATGCTATCTTCAAATGATACATTCTTTTTCTAGCACTTAGGTAGGATAGAAAAAGCTTTATTATGTCTATTATATAATCACAGAAACGTTTTTGTTCTGGTCGACCCCCATCAGCTGTATCTATATTACATACCATATACCATGTAAGACTTACTAACATTTAAGAATTAAACTGAAAATCAAATAGAATAAAGTGAATTCTAACATGAATAGAATTCATGTTAGAATTCACTTTAATAATTAATATATAAAATAATAATAAGATCTAATAAATTATATTTCATTAGCCATCTCAATTATTTCCATCTTTCTTACATTAGGTGTTTTTGTTATCCCACATATTTCTTTTTACAGCACACTTCCAGGCATTTGGAACTATATCTTTTTGTTTTTCATTAATAACTTTACCTTGTGTCTGCTCCCTTTATATATCTGTAATTCCTCAGCCACCATCAGTTCGTTAGCATCATAAATTTGTTTAATTACCTTACTGCCGTTCCAATCAATCTCCAAATTCCATTCGTATGCCCTTCTCGCTAGGGCAGTAGTTAAATTTGCCTTCTTTATATCACTTTTATGTTCAGCGATCCTATCTTCTAAATTCCTGGCAGTGGCTCCAATGGATCGCTGAACATAAAAGAGATATAAAGAAAGCAAATTTAACTACTGCCCTAGTGAGAACGGCATATGAATGGAATTTGGAGGTTGATTGGAACGGCAGTAAGGTAATTAAATAAATTTATGATGCTAACGAATTGATGGTGGCTGAAGAATTACAGATATATAAAGGGAGCAGACACAAGGTAAAGTTATTAATGAAAAACAAAAAGATACAGTTCCAAATGCCTGGAAGTGTTCTGTAAAAAGAAATATGTGGGATAACAAAAACACCTATCATAAGAAAGATGGAAATAATCAAGATGCCTAATGAAATATAAATTATTAGATCTTATTAATATTTTATATATTAATTATTCATTTATAATGTTTAATTTTATTTAAAAAATTTTTTTTGAATTTAATTGAACTTTTTAAATATTTTTTAAAATATATGTTCTCTATTCTAGAACGTGTAACTGTATTTCTGTAGAAAACGTAAAAAAGGTCGATTCATAGGCCCCAACTTTGGGGCCCTATATCTCGGTAACGGGGCCTCCGGCCGAAAAAATTACCTCATTTTTGGACTCAGCATCATCAAGTTAGGGGGTGCAATATAAAGGGGTTCGAATGGGGCCGAATTTCCGGTTGCGGTCATTATAAAACCGTACCGTATCAGCTAAATGACATAATTTCTCTTATTTTAAAATTGATATTATAAATGATAATTTGCCTTATTGTGTATAAGTAGTGAAAAATAATTCAGGGAATAAAATTGTTTTTCTTCTGATCTTCATCTCTATCTCTGTTATCCTCAGTGTCTTAGCACCGCAAATAGCGACCTTAACCGAAATGAACCGTACAAAATTTATGCAATTTTGTAAAAATAAATTTTAATTCTTATTATAAATTTTTAAATACCTACACATATTCCTTAATTAAAGTATATGTAATGCAATATAGATATGTTTTGAGAAAGAAAAAAAATATTTTATAATTTTGATATTTTCCAGGATTCATTATAATTATTCCTATTAACTAATTTTGATATTTTCCAGGATTCATTATAATTATTCCCATTGGTTTTATAGTTTAAAATTTTGATATTTTCCAGGATTCATTATAATTATTCCCATTGATTTTTTTAGTTTGATTAGTGCAGTTTTGATATATGTGCATTATAGTTGGATTAGTTTTTAAGTTCAGTATACTGTTTGCTATAAAACAGTGTTTTTATTGTATCAGTATTTGTTATTTTTTTAGTTTGATTAGTGCAGTTTTGATATATGCAGTGTATTGCAAGGATTTATTAACCGCATTAATCAAGGGATTCCTGTATTACAATATTTGTAATTTTAATTTGATTCTAATTTTTATCATTAATTATTTAAAATATAATAAATTAATCTGGGATATTTAAAAATCTCTCAGATTGCATATCTAAGTTAAAACATTGATAATAAACCATTATTTCCAGATTGCAGATTACTCATGGTTAATCTGCAACCTGGATAACGAAAAGTACACTATATAATATATATATATATCTCTTTATATATATGCTACTCTACTATCATTAAAAATATAAATCCAAAAATATATATATTTATTAAGCATGTTATGTTTAGGTAACTATAGTAGATTTAACTTTTTCCAAAAATTAGATTTAACATACATTTTATGTAAATTATTCATATTATAGATTACACAAAAATTGATTTCTCTTAAATTACAAATATCTTTCCCTTAAATTTTTACAAATAAATTATCAAATTAAATTTATATTATTTTAATAAGAAGAAATTAACTCTAATCGATATTTATCTTTTATAATTTTTGAAATATATTTTAATTTGAAAATTAAATTAAGTTTTATGTATCTTTGCAAAAATTGAATATTTTAAATGATAAATAAGTTACAACAGTTTATAAATGAAAACTCTTGATATATATTAATTTCATTATTTCAGCTTTTTAATTTTTTCAAATTAATTTTTCTTTAGATAATCATTAGAAAATATGATTTCTATTATTAAATAATAATACTGATTTACTATTTTAAAATAAGTAAAAGTATAGTAGTATTTTCAATAAACATTTTTTTAAATTCATTATATTACTATTACCCTACTGAATCATCACAGATTTAACAGCATTGTAGGCAGTGCCAGTGCCAGGTTATTTTGCACCCTAGTCAAAGTTTACAGGTGTGCCCCTTATTTCACAACTTGGCACCTACTAACCTAACTTCGGGCTGGTCAGTGTTGCCACATGCCAGACGGCTTCTTCCCCTTTTTCCCACATCCTTTTCCAAAAATCCCAACTCTCTCCACACATTGTTTGGAAAATACCCTCTAAATCCCCACATAAACTAAAATGTTTATATAATAAAAAATAATTGACATTAAACAAAATAACATTTTCTTTCAGGTTAAATTAATAGATATAATCCCGAGGCAAAAATGAAAGCTGGGGGACATTCAAAATCATTTAGGTAAGGACAAAAAAGAATCAAGAATTAAATAGTAAAACAGTGTGATGTGTGAGAGGAAAAAGTATACCTAAATCATATACAGTGAAACCTCACCTAACAGACACCCCTCAATATAATGGACACTTTGTAATTCCCCGGCAGTAATACATGGATGTCTATGTGAGCATCCCCCCCCTCAATAACGGACACGGCACTTAAATTTCGATAATAACGGACAATAAAAACTAATAAAAGTACCATATTACAGCTCAAAATTGAAAGATGAATGAAAATCGTGAAAAAATTTTTTTATTTTTAATAGTGATTCCACAGGATTGAAATTAATAGCGGAAGTAGAAATGCATCTGGAGAATGAAGTTCAAAAATGTAAAATAAAACAAAGTAAGATATCAGATTTTTTCCCCAAAGTGTAGAATAGTGTATACACTCCTAAGATTACATTCATATTTTCTAAGTTTTCAAGTTTTTATAATAATACCGTATCAATTAGTAGCATTCAAAATATTAATTTATAATCTATCTTCTTTATGTAAATTATATATTTATGTTTTAATTTCTTTACTGTTTCAAGCTATAGTATACAGTATTTGTTTATTGTTTGTATGTTGGTATTGCGAAAGATAGTATAAATAAATAAATAATGATTAAAATAAACATTTAATGCTAAATTTACCGACTTTGTTCTCATATAACGCGAAAATTCGTATCGTGCTAAATCACCCCAAAGCGAAAAATGGATGGCTCAGATGGCCATTATCCTCAATAGCGGACAAATTTCTGTCCTCCAGAGGTGTCCGCTATTGAGAGGTTTCACTGTATCACTATTTAATTTTGATATTTTAGTAAAGTATGAATAAAGCTTAGCTTGAAGTTTTGCACCCTAGGCAGTTGCCTAGTTTGCCTAAATGGTAGCACCGGCCCTGATGGTAGGGCCTCGTCAAAGCAATGCACTGAAGCCTCTATCCATTCATTCACAGGAATAAAAACATAAATGTAAACAGACAATAAAATTAAATCTCTGATTTATTGGAACTTTCAACAAAATTAATGTTTAAACATAAAGAATACATTAATCAGTTGGTGATAAATTCACCATGGGGCCCCTAGAATTGTGGGCACCTGGGAAGTTTTCCAGTTACTCCAATTCTAGGCATCTGAATGCGTGAATACCTGTTGATTACATTAAGATGGCCCCATACTGAATTCTATTTTAATATTAGGATATAGTAAAAAAAAACAATCACAAGTCTTAAAGCAAGAAATATTAAACTTCATAAAAAACTTTATTCAAAAGTGCTTTCAGCCATGCAGCCAGATTCAGTCATTTTTTAATTTTATAATAATATAATTTTATATATTAATAAATATTTTTTTTTATTTTACAATAAAGCAGAGACTAGACCAAGATTCATAGATTAGGATACAGTATTAATTTAAAAATAAACTATAATAATACATTTTAAATATGATGGACATTTTTGAATTATTTGTTTAGTTTTTGTTATTAAAAAGAAGATCAAAGAAATGTTTATTATAATAAAATCTATCAATTAAAGGAATTTGTTTCTGCCAAGATATATTTTGAAAACATTTACACTCATCCCTCGATTTACACGGTAGATACGTTCCTGGAAAAATTTCGATTTACACGGTAGATACGTTCCTGGAAAAATCGTGCAAACCAGAATCATACACTCAGCCCTCGATTTACAAGGTAGATACATTCCTGGAAAAATTGTGCAAACCGAAACCATTTACACAGTAGATACGTTCCTGGAAAAATTGTGCAAACCGAAACTGCTATAAACACGCAGAATTCATACAAAATAGAAGGATATGTTCAATTAAATTGTAAATTGTGTAAATCGATCTAAAGAAGATAATGAAAAATTGAAGAAATGTTCTTTATAATCATGTAAAATGAGATAAGTATTAGAAAAAAAAAAGGGGGATTTGTTCATTAATTTTTAAACACAATGCATATACTTTTTCAATTTATTTTTGAAACTGAAACCATAAACATTAATTAACACCAAATATGGTACAAAAAAAAAACAAATTAACACTATTCCATACAAATAAAAATAATGAAAGAATTCAATTGTTTCTAGAAATTTGTTACAGAATTTCTAGAAACAAGATGATTCTTAACTCGACAGTAATGTTCTAGAATGTATAAAAATTGTATAAATAGGCGAGCAGCAAGTACAAATAAAAACAATAAAAGCATTCAAACATAAATAGGAAAGCTGCAAACCTGAGTTGAGTTTAGTTGAACTGCAAGACTTGGACAGTAAAAGTTAATAGTGAGAGATAAATTATGAAAGCAAAAGTGGACTAAGAAGAAGTGTGAGTTATTTTGAATTAAAGACATAGATTAGTGCTGTATGAGACAATTATTGGATTTTGTATTGAATTTAGTTATAGTGAAACAAGACTATTTTGTTTTGTGTGTATATTGGACTATATAAAATATAGCTGTATTCACTTTTTATTAATCTCTACGAACTCATATACTCACAAAACGTGACAATATGATATTCGTTCATTTGTTTTCGTTTGTTTAATATGATATTCTTTTAATTTATAAATGGCATAATGCAAAACAATCAAAATAAAACCAAAAAAAAAAATTTTTTTGTTTTCATTTAAAAACTGTGTAAAAGCGAAACCGTGTAAATTGAGTATTATGCAAATCGAAGGATAAGTGTATTTTTTTAAGAAAGCTAATTTTGTTTTTATTGATGACTTTCTAGTTTTTCAAAAAATAAATTATATTATCTGAAATGCAATTTTATTTAAATAAAAATAAGAAAATGCTAAACAATATTAAAGATTAGAATATATATATAATTGGAGAATAAATATAATAATCTGTTAATAAAAATTCATTGTTAAATCTAAATTATTATTTAAACTATTTAAGTGTGCCATCAAATTTTAAAATATTAAAATGTGTTCATCAATAGAAAAAAGGTTGAGAACCACTGGTCTAGAATCATCTAATTCATTATAATATAATTCCTATATTCACTTAATGTATAGGTTTTCCAGTTCCAATTAGTACATCATAATAAAATATACCTGTACAAATATATTTAAAAACATTTTTATTATTTTTATTGAAAAAAAAGTTAAAACAGATGTTTAAAGATTGTCTTCTTGATTCTATGCATGCTTTACAATGTTATCTTGTGAATTGATAAACATATTGAAAAACTTCAATATAATTTTTATGGGCATTTTATATAAGGATCTAATAAAGTTTCCCTATGAATTAATATAGTATAAATATAAGCCATTTGACCCCATAAATAAAAGTTAATCAGATTTAGATCAGATTAATATGGTGGCCATGAATCAGAGCCATCTCTCTTTATCCAGTAACATGAATATTCAGCATTAATCTCTCATAATCTGAGTGTAATGTAATGAGTCATAACATCTAGCATAAACCAGGAATTCCTTCATACTGTCAAAGACACATTCTCTCATAAGATTCTTAACAATGAGTTAAATAATTCAAAGTATAAACTACTTGTCAACCCTTCTAGGACAAAGTTGTGGTCTGTAAGCCACTTTTGGTCTGATGAAAAGTTTCCAAAAAAATATTTTAAAATTGTATATATAATAGAATGAAATAGAGTGTAATAATTGTTCACCTGTCAGTTAAATAAAAATGGCCTGTAACATGTAATCAAATTAGTAAATTGGCACATGATTTTCAAAAGATTGAGCAATTGTTCTAGAGATACAAATGGCTTAATCATATTGTTATGCTATGATTCCACACTAGACATTAAAAAAATACAGTTGACCCGCTTATAACTCTGAATACTTTGTGTTATATTATACAAATCACATAGGCTATAATATGAATCAAATATAAAAAAATATGAGCATTTAATGAGCAAAATATGAGATTAATTACAATAAATGTTAAATGTTCATAAATATGACATTTCAAACACATATTTAACTATATAATACAGTATTATTGGGTTAAAACAGATTCCCAAAGTGGTCAGTACCTCAAGGAATCTGAAGTATCAGTAAACATCAAGGGGTCAATTGGAGGTTGATTAAATGCTTTTAATCATATTCATATATTTCAGGCCATTTTTAGAATTAGAAGAAATAGCAAAAATTTTATTAATAAAATAAAAAAATATATATAATATCTATATCTTATGTTGTGGAAATTTGATCATTTTTGAAACATCCAAAAATTATTATTTTTTAAATTAATTGTTTAATTAGTTCTTTTAGTATAGCTAGTATAGTGTAGAACTTTAGCATTGCATTGTTTTCTATTATATTGATATACTATGGTATTTATAGAAAATATTGATATTTTAATATATTTTATTTGTAGAAGAATTCAGAAACATAAGGAATAAATATATATTTCAGAAAAACTGAAAAATAAAAAAAATAATACTTGCAGGATCTAAAAAAATAAATTTTTAAATTAAAAATACAATGTTTCTAATATTTTAGTCATAAATGAAATTCAGTTTGGTATATATGTTACAGAACAAGTCTGAATTCAGGAAACACTAGAATTTCCTAGTTAGAACAAGAACATCCTAACACTTGTCAGGCATTCTAGTAATTCCTAAGTGGAAATCAAAATGGTGAACATTTCTTACTCAAAGTCCAAATTTTTAGTTTTTCTTAGTCAAAACCCAAAGTGGCAAACAGTTAACAAAAAGTGGTCATTTTTAGTTTTTCCTAGGACAAACCGAAAAATAAAAGTAGACAATTTTCAATATTTTTGTGGGAAGAAAGTTTTGTATTTATGGTAAGTAAAAGATTAATTGATTAAAAACAATATAATGAACATAATTCATATTTATATTATTGGACAAGAAATAACAATGAAATAAGACAAAATTGAAAACAAAACTAACACTCATTCATTATAACATGACTTTGAAGAACTGAAATTGCCAATTTTCTTTTATCTTTATGAACAAATATTTTAATGTTTTTATTAGTCAAAGTTCAACATAAAATATGAAGTAAAAATTTTAAAAGTTGAAAAACAAAACTAGGTATCTTTCATATATTTTTGCAAAGTAAGCTTTTATGGCATTTAGAATTACACAAAATGTTGTTCTTTTTGCACAAACATAATTTAGATGCACAAAACTTTGTACATTGACAGCGGATATAGCCTTGTGTACTCCCACTGGTGCAGGTTGCAACCTTCCTCATTGAGGTTTGTTTATCCTTGTGAATATTTTCTAAAGAAAGAAATTTCTGCTGGCAAATAGTGGGAATACATGAGAAATGACAATCTTTGTTTTGTTAACTGTTTGCCACTTCAGGCTTTGACTAGGAAAAACTAGAAATTCCAGACATTGAATAAGAAATGTTTGCCATTTAGAGTTCTGACTAAGAAATTTTAGTATTTCCTGAATTCAGGTTTGTTCTGCAACATATATATCATTTAGAACTTCATTAAATGTTTTCTACATTTACCATACGCAAGCGGATCAAAATCGGTGGGGGGTCAGCTGTGTCCTCCCCTTGTGAGTTCATGACCACCTGTGCAAGAAGACCACGATTTATGGGAACCAAGTTTTTTCCCATAGAAGTAATGCTATTTGACACTCCATAAGAAGACCAATGCATAGCGCGACCACGACCATCATTTTTAGTAGACCAAACAAAGTGAAACCGTCTATGATGACCATAATTTTTTAACTTTGCCACTAATTGACTATTTTTATTGCTTACATTTTTTTTTTTATTAAATTTAAATTTCATTAAGTCAAACCACTGCAATTGAAAAAATTGCACCATAGGAATTTTTCCCATCATTCATACACGAGAATGATATAGAGCGCTGGAATGACGAAATCATAGCGACATTTTTACTTTAATGCGATATCTTTTTAATATGCATGTTTCTTAGATTTTTATTTTGATATGATAATTAAATTTTGTATTAAAAATGATAAAAATCATACTTGAATGCCTATGGCGAAGTGATATAGGGAAAACAGGGAAAGCGAAAACAATCAGCCACCGGATCCGGATGTTTGTATTAATCTCGTGTCAAATGTAATCTCGTGTGTGATGTTTGTATTAATCTCGTCTTCAAATGTAATCTCGTGTGATGCTAAACCATGGGATAAACAAAAAGTAAATTCCTTGAATTTAAAACAACGAATAAAAATGATTGAAGACAGTAAGAAAGGTCTTTCTGACCAACATTAATGGGCGGCCGGATGGCCGAGTGGTAACGCGCTGGCGTGCCACGCTGGAGGTCCCGGGTCTGGTCCCAGATTTTTTCGGGGTGCTGGGCCCGGCGATCCCCGTCCTTCACCATCCGGCCCCCCTCCACGGGTGTGGGTGCAGCCCGTGGTTGGAACTGGCCCTGCCCCCTTATCAATCTCCCTGATTGGAAAGGGGGCTTAAAATATGCTTAAAAAAACAGCATTAACAGAAAAATTTAACGTGGGGAAAACAGATCCGCAAAATATTGTCTCAAAAAGAAATTCTGACTGAATTGAGGAACAGCAGAAACTGCAATCTTAAGCAAAACTGTAAGAAACGTATTGAAGAATTAAACAATTGAAAATAATGAAAAATTGTTGTCTCAATTAAACATCAAACACTGCTTTTCCATAGAAATTATAAAAAATATAAATGGAATGCGACAAAGCACTATTGATAGTTTTTCCATTCTAATTAAATATGTTGTGTGTTTGAATAAATGATAAACTGTGTTATAAATTGTAACAAAAGCATACGTTTAGATTTTATTAAAGTGTAATTGTTTTATTTCATTTAAGCATGCTGTATAACATGTATAAGCCAACCACCTGTACAAAAGACCAATTTTGATTGGAACCAGAGGTGGTCGTCTTATACAGATTCTACTGTATATACATTTTATAATATATTAGGAATATTATGATGTTACTAATAATGCTATTTATTAATAGTAATTCACTGTTAATAGCAAATTTATTGATAATTTCATTAATTTTTTATAATAATGTCTTAATCATCTGTGGAGAATCGCAACTATATAATTGTATAGTGCGCATTTTCTCTTATGATGAACCATTAATTGTATGAATAGATAAGTTAAAAATAAAAGAAAAGGAATGTGAAGTTTAGATGGATGAAGTTTCTCGTTCGCTATGGAAACATCTCCCAATAAATAATACAAAAAAAAAAGGATAAATTTAATATAATTATAAATAAAAGAAATAGTTTTGTGAAATAATATATAAAAAGAGATTAAATATAATTATAAATAAAAGAAATATAAACATCCTCAGATAGGTGTTAAGTTAATGATAAACAATCGATTAATGTGTCTCGATTATCAGCGGAATTTTGTATATGACAACATAAATCTTGATGAAACACGAGATATTATGGTGAAGACGCCAGATCAAATTGTGGGCAGGTATCGCCAGGAACGTGACAATGTAACGAAAGATTAAACTTTGTAATAACAAAATACATGGGAAATAGAAAAGAAAATATGTAAGAAGAGAAAGTCCAAGTCAGAGAGAGAGACAAGAGTCCGAGAGAAGCGGCCATTAAGAAAGGTGTGCGCTGAAAGTGATCCGAGGAAAATCATAAGTTGTATTAGTGTGTGCACTCATCAAAGTTGGAAGGAAGTAAAGAAGGAACTATAACAAAGAAGAAAAACGAAATAACTGTTCCAAAGAAGAATCAACTTATTATTAGAGAGACATTTCGACAATTGGAACTTTAAAGACTTTATTAACTAATTATAAAGGTATTTATCCTCCAGCTCTATTCGAATGTGCTGTTCCCTGTGTTCGGGTCAGCAGCATTTGTAAAGGGATCTCTCTCTCAATAAAGATCCAGATTTGTTTTTCAACCGCATTGTTGTCTGTCATTGCATCACTGGAGATTTTTCTCCTCTCTGCCTTACCCACAAAAGCACCACATATCCGCATTTTTGGCTATCAAAAATATCCTGACGCCACAGTCGTTCCACAGACCCCACACTGGTGTCAGAAATTGGGATTATTTGAAGTAAAAAGAGGACAAAAAAACAAGGAACGACTTAAGTGGGGCAAGAGTTAAACTTCAAGATGGAAGGAGATGCTCGAGTTGATGCAGTGACACGTCTGGAGAGGACAACGGGATCTTTTGGTGTAACCTTTAAATAATAACTTCAAGGGAACTATATCCAAATAAACCTAAATTATCAAGCCAAATTTTTGCCCTTGAAACCATAACGGAAATAATTTTAATGATTTGAAATAATTTGAACTAATGTTAGCGCCATCTCGTAATTAGAATAATTATTAATTTTACAAATCAATGAGTGGCGCCATCTAATAATTAATAATTGAACTAGAATTTTTAATTAATTTATCCGAAGAAAAAATCTGCCTCGGCCCGGGATCGAACCGGGGACCTTTGGGCTAACGTCCCAACGTCATAACCGCTAGACCACCGAGGCCAACAAGCAGATTGATTCTTCGGACAGTTATATTAATTTAGAATGATTTTTGATTACTTACATCGGACTTTTGCCGATAGATCCACACCTGGCCGGGCTAAATCTAGCCACGGGCCCTCTATGGCACTAGCCAGGCAATGTATAGACCGGCTCGGTCGATAAAGCTTAAACTTTTAAATAATAACTTCAAGGGAACTATATCCAAATAAACCTAAATTATCAAGCCAAATTTTAGCCCTTGAAACCATAACGGAAATAATTTTAATGATTTGAAATAATTTGAACTAAAGTTAGCGCCATCTCGTAATTAGAATAATTATTAATTTTACAAATCAATGAGTGGTGCCATCTATTATATTATTATAATATAATAGATTAGTTTATAATTATAGTATTATAATTAATTAAAATTATATTATAATATAATAGAATAATATATTATAATAATATATTATTTAGTTTAAATTATTTCAAATCATTAAAATTATTTCCGTTATGGTTTCAAGGGCAAAAAAATTTGGCTTGATAATTTAGGTTTATCTTTTGGTGTTTTCGCCGGCATGCTTTCAAGTTTTGGGGTGAACCTACTTCTCGTGTGACTGATTATTTCAACACGATAGATGAGATAGGGACTTTAGCCTCCTGATCGGAATGCCAAAAATTGGGGATCGCAAAATGCAAGCTAACAGGAATCGCTCACAAATTTGCTTGGCGTGATTTTAAAACAAAGGGTTTGACAGATTACAACGAGTTTAAAGCACAAATGATAAAGCGCTTTTCAAAAGGTACCTTACACGATCAAAAATTTCAGTGGTGTGTGCAACAGAGGGGAGAAAATGTACAGACTTATGCAACCAAATTGCAGGCTCTCGGCGCAGAAACTATTATAGATATAGATAGCGCGACAGAACAGGATAGAATTATTGTCGAACATTGTCAGAAAAAAGAGCTTGATGAATGATTAAGAGTACAATTTTTAAACGGGATTAATGATAAAATTAAGCATAATGTATTATTGCACGATCCTAAAACACTTGAGGCGTGTGCGAAGAATTAATCGAGGAAGTGACCGGCAGACGACGACCTTTTGTAAGGAGAATAGAACTTAGCAAGGACGATGCTATTGCAACAGAATCTATTAAAACTGAACAGAACACTCAAAATACAGACGAATTAAGGGCCGCGATAAAACAAATTAACAATAAGTTAGAAAAATTAGAGCCCAAGAGAGAAAAATCTCCAGTGATGGAATGGCAGACAACGATACGGTTGAAAAACAAATCTGGATCTTTATTGAGAGAGAGATCCATTTACAAATGCTGCTGACCCGAACACAGGGAACAGCACATTCGAATACAGCTGGAGGATAAATACCTTTATAATTAGTTAATAAAGTCTTTAAAGTTCCAATTGTCGAAATGTCTCTCTAATAATAAGCTGATTCTTCTTTGGAACAGTTATTTTGTTTTTCTTCTTTGTTATAGTTCCTTCTTTACTTCTATGAGTGCACACACTAATACAACTTATGATTTTCCTCGGATCGCTTTCAGCGCACACCTTTCTTAATGGCCGCATCTCTCGGATTCTCGTTTCTCTCTCTGACTTGGACTTTCTCTTCTTACATATTTTCTTTTCTATTTCCCATGTATTTTGTTATTACAAAGTTTAATCTTTCGTTTACATTATTGCATTCCTGGCGATACCTGCCCGCAATTTGATCTTGCGTCGTCGCCATAATATCTCGTGTTTCATCAAGTTTTATGTTGTCGTATACAAAATTCCACTGATAATCGAGACACATTAATCGATTGTTTATCATTAACTTAACACCTATCTGAGGATGTTTATATTTCTTTACACAACTATTTCTTTTATTTATAATTATATTTAATTTATCTCTTTTTTTTGTATTATTTATTGGGAGAAGTTTCTGTAGCAAATGAGAAACTCCATCCAACTTCACATTCCTTTTTTTTTTTCTTTTTACCTTATAATGAACCATTAGTTGTATGAATAGATAAGAGAAAATGCACACTATACAATTATATAGTAACGATTCTCCACACATCAATGCAATACTAACATATAAAATTATAGAACTGTACTGTATATTATATTATTATTATGATGAATCATCATCATATGGCAGAATTTTATATATAAAGTTAATTTATGTAAATCAGATTTACTTAAGTTTGGTAGCGTCGGCCCATATGTTAAATGTAATAATATAAAATCTAATTCCAAGGACATACCTTTCTACCTTTGCTTTATACATAGAGACACAAGCTCAGTTTTTTTAGGCAGAAATATTTATAATTCCAACATTGCAATGTTACCTATCAACTGTACAATTATATAATGCAATTTAATATAAATTTAAATAATTCAAACGTAAGTTCATATTCCTTTGAACTTGGTACATTCTAACTATACTAACTGCTGATGAGAGCTTACTAAAGCAGAAAGATCTCCAGTTAATTTCTATTTAAGAATTTATTAATTATATCTGCCTAAAGAGACTGAGCTTGTGTCTATACATATCTAATTCCAATTTCAACATTCTTAGAAAATAAAAGAATTGATTTGGCAATTTTAACCACTTAGATCAAAATTATGTGAAAACAAATTTTTCTCTCACAGAGACCAAAAACCATATCATAATCAAAATATTTATATTCAAATTTTGTTTGAAAAACATATTTCTTTACAAGTCATCATTTTGGCTTATTATTCTATTTTTCTAATAATAAATATATTTCTATATATTTCAATAGTATAAATAAGTTTTTGTTACAAAATTAATGAATCCATAATCAAAAAATGATATATGTCTATAATCATCATATCAATTTTAACCTATTATATGCCAAAGACAAAATACACTCATAAATTGCTTGTGTGTGTAGGTGTGTGTGTAGGTGTGTGTGTAGGTGTGTGTGTAGGTGTGTGTGTAGGTGTGTGTGTGTGTGTGTGTGTGTACGTGCGCGTATGTGTAGGTGTACACATTAAAGATGTGAATGTGATGTCTTCTTTCTGGAACATTTTTTGCAAAAAAATGATAAATAAAATTTTAATCCTGATTTATCTAATCACTATTTTGTGGATTCTTTTTTTGCATTTATTAGTTGAAATATATTAGCATCTGATAGTGGTTCCTAAATTTTTTAGTTGCCAAAAATTTTTTTTAAATTAACAAAAGTTGTTCCTTTTACAAAAGTTGTTTTGAATGGATCATATTAGTAAAATTAGGAGTTTATCATCACTTATATCGATTTTCTAATTTATTATATTCATATTATGCTGATTTTATGATGAGATGAATTTTATTTTTAAAATTGAATTTTTCATAAGCTATAAAATACTTAAAACTGAAAAAATATTATCTGAATGAAAAAGTTTTTCATTTTCACTGCTGTTTAGGCAAAAAATGAAAAAATCTGAATGTAAACAGTGGTCCACTATTTAAATGGGTGTGGCAGTTTTATTGCTTTACTGCAGCCATTTGTTTTCCCAAAAAATTGTAGCAAAGCCTACTTTAAGCAGGGTCCTTAAATCTACTGGTCTATGCATGCTATTGTGAAAGTTGTACTATTGTTAAGGTTGCACTATAAATTGTGGTGAAATCTCATTCTCTGTTGAGTACGTATGGTTGAGTACATAGTAATCCCTCCATTTACTGGCATAAATGGAGGGATTACTATGTATTTTATTAATTCTGTCGTGTTTTGAATCGGCATACTTCACTTTGACATTGTGAAGTATGCCAATTCAAAACACAACAGAATTTTTTGCACAATATCAGTTAATATTGGAAACTTTTCATGTGTATACTGTACTTCCAAATGATAAGAAAATTAGTAATATTGCGCAAAAAATTCTGTCATGTTTCGAATCGACATATTTGTCAGAATCCGCTTTTTCATATATGAACGTAAAAAAATCAAAACCACCAAATTACAAATGATCATTTGGATGATTGTCTGCAATTGGCCATTTCTTCATATCAACCTGACAATTAAACTATTGCGTGCTCCAAACAATGCCAAATTTCACAATAACTTTGCTTTTGTATAGCAGCATTTCCTGTAACTTATTGAATCTGTAATCAATCTGTTGTTTTTTCTAAGTTTCTGTTTTCTAAAATAGAAAAATACATATTTTATTTCAATATATTTGTTTTATTTGTTGAATTAAAATGATTAAAAGGATAAAATAAATTTTTAAATACACAAATAAAGTTTTTAGGGCTGGGAGAATGGGTTCTCCGAAATGAGTGAGTGCATTAAACTGCATAGTTGTACGTAATCAGATATCGTGTTGGGGGAACGTGATCTTTATAAGAGAGTAGATCATCAAATAACTTACCATAGAAAATCAGCTCGCATAGTAAAAAAGATTGAACACCACTGGTATATAATATCCACAAATTTTTTACTATACTTATTTATTAAATTTATACATTATTGTGACATTTGGTGTCTAGTTTTTTACTTAAAATTTAAAACTTTTTTAACCCCAATAAAGTGAATTTGCATAAATAGAGACTGCACAAATGGAAAGATTACTGTATTTGGGTTTTTGTTTTTTTTAATATCAATTTTATTTTCCTATTAGTTTCTTTGAAACAAATAAACAAGACAAATGGGATATCAAAAAAATTTTATTGCAAATGGCCCATTTTCCTGAATTGTTTTGTTGATATTTTGCTTTTAAGTCAACAATTTATAACTTTGGTAAAAAAAATGCATCCTGCATGACAAATAAAAATGAATAATCTTGGCAATCAGATTCACAGTATGTTCTTTCATTACACAACCAACAAGAAATTCTGAAAGTGAAGGCTCAGCTAGTATGGGGTCAACAATTTGGAAATAAACATCAATACTAATGTTCTCAACATCCAGATGTTTACATAGTTGATTTTCTATAAAAGTGAGTAAACGATGCAATTTCTGTGATCAGAGCTGCATTTACCATAAGGCGCATTAGGTGCAAGCTCTCTCTCTATGGGCCACATTTTAAAACCTAAAAATTTATTGATAAAATTAAGCAATTTTTAATAATAATAAAAGAAGAAAATTCAATTAAATGTATGTATAAATTTATAAACGATGCGTTAAGGTCTAGTTTTCTGAACATAGAAACAATTTTTAAAATATTTTTGACGATGCCTATTTCAAATAAAAGTACTGCACATTTTTAGTGTTGAAACAAATAAAAATATTTAAGAAGCAATTTGCATCAAAATAAAAGAAAGACCTGTCTTATCATGCATTAAATCAGATGTAAAGGACTCGATTAATTATGACGACATCATAGATATATTTGCTAAAACCAAAGTCAGAATAAAAAAAATTTTAGTTATTTTTTTAATTTAAATTTGAACTGATTTTTGTTAATACTTTTTTTAATGCAAATATATGTATATCAATATTATGTTATTGTCACTATGTTAATGATCAATCAATCAATTTTTATAAAAATTATATCACAACTTTATTGAACGAAAGAAACATAACACTTGACTTTTATAAATTTTTTAATGAAAATATGGTTTGAATTTCACCATTGAATGCTTGTTTTGTTCAAAAAATATGTCATTATCTAAAAATAGAAATTATTTCATTGAATAACTAAGTCTTCATATAAAAAAATAGTGTTTTTGTCAATATCATATATGGAACAAAAAGTTGCAAAAAATATAAATTTCCAAAAAAATAATTATACTGTTAGAGAGGGAGCAGAAAACCCAATAAAATGTTAAAACTTCAAAAGATTTTGATAAAAATTAAACAAGATATGATTATTTTAATTTTTGCATATTAATTAGGCTTAATTTTAATTAATTGCCAGCATGCTACTACAAATAGAAATTGAAATCAATGTTATTAGTAAATCAATGTTATAGTTTAATCAATTGGCAGCCAATGGATTAAACTATAGTAATTACTTAACTACTAATGCAGAATAACTCCAAGATAACAAAGTACATATTATTCATTTTTATTTGATCTTCAGTATAATTTTTGATTTTGGAGTTAAAATATCAATTAATTAGGGATTCCACTCATGTGGCCTTTGCTATCAACCCTGCAGGAATTGCATCCCTGAATCTCCAGTCTGGAGATGGGACAGTTTGCTAGCCAACTAGAATTCAACAATACCTAGCCATATATGAAACTTTTTAAATTTTTACCTATCATATTAGAAATGAAGTTTTTATTCTTACATTTAATAAGAATTCTGAAAATAGCTAACAAAACTTAAGAATTAATTATGAAAAGGCTGTTTAAATAGAAATCATAAATCATTCATGGCTAAAGATGTGAAAATTCGATAAATATGGTATAAACCAAGAATAAGACATGATCTATGAACTATGAGTGACTCATCTAGCTTTACAATGCAGCCATAATCTAATTAAAAATATAAATGAAACATTGGTAATTAATATAAATAATGTCAATATTTACTATAATACAGTATTATAACAAATGTTGACATTTTATCTTTGATATCATATCTAAAAAATTTATAAATGTCCTACATTTGTTTTATTATGTCTTAAATTTCTAGACATCAAAATTAGAATCAAATTAAAATCTAAATTTTGCAATAATATATGCTTTCTCATGAATGAATATTCATGAAAAAGCATATTCATATATTTATGTTTTTAATTCTACTAAATATAATCATATATTTCAGTGGTTTTCAAACTTTGTATCTGTGTTCCCTTTTTTCATAAAAAATTGATATGCCCCTCATTTTCAGAACAGTCTAATTTTATAAATACTTTCTACTTACAATTTAATATTATAAAACAATATACCATATTTGGTATAAATAAAGTTCTGTATGTAAAAAATATATACAGGGTGGCTAAAATGTATGGAAATGGCTAAATATTTTGAGAACAATTTATCAGAATTCTTTGAAATTTGGCTTATTCTGATAAATTGGAGTATTTATGTCCTACTATCTGTATTTTTTTCAACTTTATATCATCATTTGTTTTCGAGATCCAAGACAAACTTCACTTTTTTTAAAGGGATCTGGAGGTCAATTTGATTATATTTGAAAAGAGCATTTCATCCTGAATTCAGTGATATAGCACATGCCTATCTTATCTTTTAGGAAAACCTCAAAAAGACCTATGATGATTTTATTGCAAAGTTCATGGTAATGATTCACGGCAATTGCTGCTAATGCTTCCTTATTGCCGGATCGTCAACCGACAATGGAATGGTGCTCGGGGCGGACCGCTCCACTCCGGGGATGCTACTGGCCCACCTCTTGAAAATATTCCTCATGAGATCTGGACCCGGCCCTCAATCCCCGTCGACTATAATCCGGCTGCACCTCCGCAGGGATGGTTAGTCTGTGAAAGGGATTTTTCGCCCCCACGTTCAGTTGTTCAAGGCGGTACTTGTACTGCCTATCTCGGCTATTGTTTCGGTTGCTTTGGCAACACCGGGCCAGTGTGGCCCCCTTGCTGAAGTGGCGCAGAGGTGGGGTTCCCTTCCCCGCCGACAGCTCAGGCAATGATTATAGCCGAGTTCCATCTCGCAGAAGGATCCCTGTAGTGTTATCTAAGCGGAGCAGGGCCATGTTGCCTTTTTAGGCGCAATGTCTTTGATCTATATGAGCATATATATGAGCCTGTTTCCACTCTGGAGGTCCCTAATTCGAATCTTGCACTCTACCGAATAGCGTACCCAGAATATTTGGTATCTGGGCGGCATTTTTGTCTCCCTCTCCCTCTCCAAAAACATTTGTTTTAATTTTCAACTCATTTTCATAAATAATTTTTAAAAACTGAAAATTATACAAATATCTGGCGAATAGTAATGATATTTCATGCTTTTGGTCCCATTCAGCTTGGTGCTCGGGGCGGACCGCTCCACTCCGGGGATGCTACTGGCCCACCTCTTGAAAATATTCCTCATGAGATCTGGACCCGGCCCTCAATCCCCGTCGACTATAATCCGGCTGCACCTCCGCAGGGATGGTTAGTCTGTGAAAGGGATTTTTCGCCCCCTCAATTAGTATTTTTACAGAATGGAAACTAGCGTCATCAGTTGAGGAAACAAAAAAACTACCCATTTTTAAACACGTCATCGAAATTACCGCCATTTTTCCATCATATTTGTTATGTGGTACTTGCTGGTCATGTGATAGTTTTTTAAATATATATGCATATTATTAAAACAAATGAAATTAAATACGAATATATAAATTATGGAAATTTATTTAAAAATCTACTAAATTGTATAGGGGTGGAAGTAATCATAATTTAAAAAACAAATTTTACAGATGTCAATGTTTCTAATATATAGTTAAGAGGAAAACAATTTAAAATAAATTTGAAATTACAAAAATCCCAAATAAACATGATTTGCAATTTTATTTATTTTTAAGTATTTCCGTTTATTAAATTTTTCGTGTACTAATTTGCCGGATATTTAAAAAGTTATCAAAAGAGCTTTGCCACTTCAGGCCCTACTACAAATTAATTAACAAAATTAGTGGAGATCTGCTAAGACTACAAGACACGAATCTATGAGCCAGTCCAGAATCCTCACTTAATTTTTACAAAGAATGGTTCCTAATTCGATCCCGGATCTTTTAATTGGAGAGCGGATGGATTTCCCATGTGCTGTTTAGTATAATGAATATATTGCTGATAGACAATATTAAATGGTTGAATTATTTATTATATAAAATACGGCAAACTTATACGAATCTATGAGCCAGTCCAGAATCCTCACTTAATTTTTACAAAGAATGGTTCCTAATTTGATCCCGGATCTTCTAATTGGAGAGCTTATGGATTCCCCATGTGCTGTTTAGTGTAATGAATATATTGCTAATAGACAATATTAAATGGTTGAATTAGTTATTGTCTTTTATATTCCTTTTTAATATATAATTTCTTATAAAATTAATAAAATGAAGGAAAATAATTTTAACTTAATACAAATATATTTAATTTCTCACCAGATTATACATAAAATCTGTATCGAACTGTAATCTGATCTAGTAATGTGCGTGCAGGAGAGGAAAAATTAAAATAAGTCGTATTCGAAGAAAATTATTAGAGTAATTTCTATGCCTTTAATTGCAATTTTATGATATACAGTAAGGTAAATCCTAATTTTTAATAAATTATTAATATAACAATGAATGTAAAAATCGAAAAGAGCTGTGTTGTATTTGAAAATGGTAAAAAGGAAACATTTTAAAATATCTTAGAAAAATATAGGATAGATACAGTAGAAGCCATTTATTATAATCACGGATATTGTTATCAAAAGTCATGGTCCCGAATCATCCATATTAAATTACATTATGAAAACTTCTCTTATGCTACGCGTCCACTTACCTAAATAACGTGGATATTAAAGTACTTGCTATCTAATGTTCGTGTTATTTTTCTCTGTCCATTACAAAAGAACTAGGTTATAAATAAAACCCTGGTTATTAAACTTAGATAAAAAATGTTAGGAAACTATATCTTAGTTATTGACGTCAAAACCCGAATAAATGACGTCACCTGCTCAAGTTTATTCAAAATCTATATTTTCTCATACCTATAATTATATAAAAATATTAAATATATATACGGGTGTATTAAAACTTGTAAATTAATACAAATATATTTAATTTCTCACCAGATTGCGCATAAAATCTGTATCGAATTTTAATCTGATCTGGTAATGTGCGTGCCGGAGAGGAAAAATTAAAATAAGTCGTATTCGAAGAAAATTATTAGAGTAATTTCTATGCCTTTAATTGCAATTTTATGATATACAGTAAGGTAAATCCTAATTTTTAATAAGTTATTAATACAATTTGTCGCGGTGACGATTCATAATTTCATATAATAATGAATGTAAAAATCGAAAACAGCCCTGTTGTATTTGAAAATGGTAAAAGGGAAACATTTTAATATATCTTAGAAAAATATAGGATAGATACAATAGAAGCCGCTTATTATAATCACGGATATTGTTATCAAAAGTCATGGTCCGTATTAAATTTTTTTTCTAAACTTTTTATCTAATTCGTAAATTACAATAATTTATGTGTGAAATTTTAAATTGTATCAAAAATTATAATAAATATTAGAATTCCAATATTCAATAGAAGCCGGCCCACTAACAGTTTGATATTTTATTTGATTGTCGGCTAAAATGGCAGCATTAAAATCTTTGGTTTTCATGTAAGGAATCCTGGAGTGAATCCGGATCCCTTACCTTAAACATTAATAAGAGACCTCAAAGATCGGATTGTTAATCTTTTCACACTGATATCTGCGTATGGTAGACATTTAATTGTCATTTCATTACTACTGTGGAATGTGGCGGTAAAAATCATCTACTTAAATAAAAAAATGTGTTTAGAAGATTTAAAAAGACATTCAACTATTCACTTAGCACATTCAGATATTGTTTGATATTTTATTTGATTGTCGGCTAAAATGGCAGCATTAAAATCTTTGGTTTTCATGTAAGGAATCCTGGAGTGAATCCGGATCCCTTACCTTAAACATTAATAAGAGACCTCAAAGATCGGCTTGTTAATCTTTTCACACTGATATCTGCGTATGGTAGACATTTAATTGTCATTTCATTACTACTGTGGAATGTGGCGGTAAAAATCATCTACTTAAATAAAAAAATGTGTTTAGAAGATTTAAAAAGACATTCAACTATTCACTTAGCACATTCAGATATTCTTTCAATCTTTCAAATTATTTTTTCAGGGTAAAGTATGCTACTGTACTATTGAATATATATTATGACAAAATTATAATCTCCACGTGATATATGGAGAATATACGAATACGAACTGGGTATTTACATCAATAATCGGTCAATGATAACTGATTTGTTTATACTTTAATGGTCATTTAACATCATTCATGTGAATGCTGTAAACGTCTATTAACATTGAGTAAAAGTTTAATAGCTGTAGCTTCATAGGTTTGAAATTTATGGCAGACATTTCTTTAAAATACATGTAATATGACCAAATAGAATTTCTAGCATATACATTTTTGCGTTTAGTTTTAAACCATCAATTTTTTTATTAATTTTTCTTTTTTCCGAAATTCGATAATGCCGCAAATATCAATACTTTAATGAATATTGAATTTCTCATTTGTAGTAATTATTGCATGGCGTGATATGGTACTTGTTTGTATCGTGGTATTTTTATCGGAATTTATTCGATCACAATAAACTTTAATGAATTAGAAAGATTATAAAAATTTGAACTAGCGGTAACCCGAATTAACTTTATTTCCACCAGGTTGCGCATGTTTTTACGACGTCATTGACACAGAGCGGGAAAAGTCGTTAATGTTTAAAATAATTTGATTAATTAGTATAGAATTGACCTCCATAACAGAAATAGAAGAAAAAGTAATATACAATTGTTAATGTACCTAAAAGAAATATATTAATTAAAACTAAGAAGGTAAGATACCCTTTTAATGACGTATTTTTGGTAAAATACATTCAGTAAATATTAGTTGAAATTATATTATTTAATTCTAATATTTAGCAAATTACCGATTTAATTAATTAGTTAAAAATTAAATTGTTTTAATTAATTGAAATTCAAATTTTCAAACTTTGTCAGGGATACTTAATTTAAATTGCCGAAGTCCGAA
>AYEL01079722.1:0-19959 GCA_000484575.1 Olivierus martensii | reverse complement strand
CCCTTATATTTATTTCATATGATTTCTTCCTTACTACATGATATAGCTTTATATCAATAAACAATTAATTATCAATTTTATTAATAAATTTTTTTGTAATCAATGGGATCTTGATCTTGATTATACCAATCAATCGCCGGTGCATATGCGGCTATTGACCCCCAATAGGTCAATATTTCATCGACCCCCAAGGGGTCGATACCGATCCCGTTGGGAACCCCTGACATAGATGTATTATATCCATGATTATACGAAATGAAAAATCATAATGATGGAATGAGAAACGGAAGTAATCCGTACTCTGGACGCCATATTTCCATTGCATAATTTTGCAAATAATTTTATTTTCGGATTTTGCGTATGGTATTTTTAATTCAATAATGCTGCACTTTTTACGAAAAACTTTAATGAATTTCAATCGTGTAACGATGCTTATTGAATATTTCATTTTCTAGCAATTACTTCGTTGAGTATCATGGTGCTTATCTGTATCAACATATTTCATTTGGAAATTTTTTTTGAAGATATGATAAAGTTTAATTAGAAAAGTTATAAAAACGAACTAGCTATAATCTGAATTAGATTATCCACCAGGAAAAATTCGAATATTAAATATCAAGAACTTTAATAACCAGGTTATTTAGGCAAGTGGACGTGTAGCATTATAGTAATCAGAAATTCGGTTATTGTCATCAAAATCGATATACCGCTATAAAATACCGTATTTAAAACTAAAAAGATATCGTAGATAGTACTAAAATATTGATTAAATCTATTAAAATAAACAATATTATTTGTTGATTGTTCATTTATTGTTTCGTTTTCACCGAAATTTAGGCTAAAAAACGAGAAAGTCCGATGATAAACAATTGTCCTCCATTTAAAATAATGCAGATTCGACTTAAATGAAAAGACATGATTTGTGTGAGTTTTTTAATTAATAATTGTTAGAACGATATAAGTTTGTGATTTAATAAAATTCTATGACTGTTTTTTAAAACTTCGCGGCACCTTTTATGTGGTTTCACCGCACGTTTTGTCCTTACGAATGGCGCGGCCTTACTGTTGCCAGATCTGGATAGTTGTAATTTTTTTTTATGACGTAATATATAGTTTAAGCCATAGCCATCTCTACTACAGGCAATTTTCATAAATAATTTTTAAAAACTGAAAATTATACAAAAATTTTTATACAAATATCTGGCGTATAGTAATGATATTGCATGCTTTTGGTCCCATTCAGCTTGGTGTTCGGGGCGGACCGCTCCACTCCGGGGATGCTACTGGCCCACCTCTTGAAAATATTCATCATGAAGTCTGGACCCGGCCGTCGATCCCCGTCGACTATAATCCGGCTGGACCCCTCCGCAGGGATGGTCAGTCTGTGTAAGGGATTTTTCTCCCCGTCAATTAGTATTTTTACAGAATGGAAACTAGCGTCATCAGTTGAGGAAACCAAAATAAAAACTACCTATTTTTAAATCACGTGATCGAAATTATCGCCATTTTTCCATCATATTTGTTATGTGGTACTTGCTGGTCATGTGATAGTTTTTTTAAATATATATACACATTATTAAAACAAATGAAATTAAATATGAATATATAAATTATGGAAATTTATTTTAAAATCTACTAAATTGTATAGGGGTGGAAGTAATCATAATTTAAAAAACAAATTTTACAGATGTCAATGTTTCTAATATATATTTAAGAGGAAAACAATTTAAAATAAATTTGAAATTACAAAAATCCCAAATAAACATGATTTGCAATTTTACTTATTTTTAAGTATTTCCGTTTATTAAATTTTTCGTGTACAAATTTTCCGGATATTTAAGAAGTTATCAAAAGAGCTTTGCCACTTCAGGCCCTACTACAAATTAATTAACAAAATTAGTAGAGATCTGCTAAGACTACAAGACAGGAATCTATGAGCCAGTCCAGAATACTCACTTAATTTTTACAAAGAATGGTTCCTAATTCGATCCCGGATCTTCTAATTGGAGAGCGGATGGATTTCCCATGTGCTGTTTAGTGTAATGAATAAATTGCTAATAGACAATATTAAATGATTGAGTCGTCGGCCGGATTGGCCGCATGGAAATTCACTCTGGAGGACCCGGGTTCGAGTCTCGGGTCCCACCCCTTGAAAAACCGCGTTAAACGGGTTTTTACTAACCCAAAAGAGGGATCGGCCGGATTGGCCGCGTGGAAACGCTTCGGCTTTCCACTTTGGAGGACGGGCCGGATTGGCCGTGTGGAAACACTTCGGCTTTCCACTCTGGAGGACCTCCGGATTGGCCGCGTGGAAACGCTTCGGCTTTACACTCTGGAGGACCCAGTGGATTGGCTACGTGGAAACGCTTCGGCTTTCCACTCTGGAGGACCCGGGTTCGAATCTCGGGTCCCACTCCTTGAAAATATTTATCATGGGGTCCGGGCCCAGCCCGTCGATCCCCTGGCCGGATTGGCCGCGTAGAAACGCTTCAGCTTTCCACTCTGGAGGACCCGGGTCCCACCCCTTGAAAATATTTATCATGGGGTCCGGGCCCGGTCCAGCCTATCTAGTTGATCCTATTCTCACGCGGATTCCGCGTGAGGACTCAAAACGTTTCGGCTTTCCACTCTGGAGGACCCGGGTTCGAGTCTCGGGTCCATATCCCAAGGTTGAGTCGGCCGGATTGGCCGCGTGGAAACGCTTCGGCTTTCCACTCTGAGGACCCGGGTTCGAGTCTCGGGTCCCACCCCTTGAAAATATTTATCGTGGGTCGTCGGCCGGATTGGCCGCGTGGAAACGCTTCGGCTTTCCACTCTGGAGTGGTCGGCCGGATTCCGCGTGGAAACGCTTCGGCTTTCCACTTTGGAGGATTACCGGATTGACCACGTGGAAACGCTTCAGCTTTCCACTCTGGAGGATGGCCGGATTGGCCGTGTGGAAACACTTCGGCTTTCCACTCTGGAGGACCTCCGGATTGGCCGCGTGGAAACGCCATATCCCAAGGTTGAGTCGGCCGGATTGGCCGCGTGGAAACGCTTCGGCTTTCCACTCTGAGGACCCGGGTTCGAGTCTCGGGTCCCACCCCTTGAAAATATTTATCCTGAGGGTCCGGGCCCGGCCCGTCGATCCCCGTCCTCCACAATCCGGCTGATCCGGGCCCGGCCCGTCGATCCCCGTCCTCCACAATCCGGCTGACTTCCGGGCCCGGCCCGTCGATCCCCGTCCTCCACAATCCGGCTGATCCCTGTTCGAGTCTCGGGTCCCACCCCTTGAAAATATTTATCATGGGGTGCATTCGAGTCCCGGGTCCCACCTCTTGAAAATATTTATCATGAGGTCCATGTTCGAATCTCGGGTCCCACCCCTTGAAAATATTTATCATGGGATCTGGGTGCCCGTCGATCCCCGTCCTCCACAATCCGGCTGACCCCTCCGCAGAGGTACCGTCGATCCCCGTCCTCCACAATCCGGCTGACCCCTCCGCAGGGGTGTATCCTGTGGAAGGGCTTGTTTCGCCCCGTCAACTTTATTCTTCCTGAATGGAAAGTGGCGTCATCTGTTAACAAAAAAAAAAATGGTTGAATTAGTTATTATATAAAATACGGCAAACTTGTTTTTTATATTCCATTTTAATATATAATTTCTTATAAAATTGATAAAATTAATAAAATGAAGGAAAATAATTGTAAATTAATACAAATATATTTAATTTCTCACCAGATTGCGCATAAAATCTGTATCGAACTGTAATCTGATCTGGTAATGTGCGCGCAGGAGATGCACGCACATTACCAGATCACATTACTTTAATTGCAATTTTATGATTTACTGTAAGGTAAATCCTAATTTTTAATACGTTATTAATACAATTTGTCGCGGTGACGTTATTAAAATTGATAGTTTCATATAACAATGAATGTAAAAATCGAAAAGAGCTGTGTTGTATTTGAAAATGGTAAAAAAGAAACATTTTAAAGTATCTTAGAAAAATATAGGATAGATACAGTAGAAGCCGCTTATAATAATCACGGTTATTGTCATCAAAATCGATATACCGCTATAAAATACCGTATTTAAAACTAAAAAGATATCGTAGATAGTACTAAAATATTGATTAAATCTATTAAAATAAATAATATTATTTGTTGATTGTTCATTTATTGTTTCGTTTTCACTGAAATTTAGGCAAAAAACGAGAAAGTCCGATGATAAACAATTGTCCTCAATTTAAAATAATGCAGATTCGACTTAAATGAAAAGACATGATTTGTGCGTTTTTTAATTAATAATTATTACTAACGATGTAAGTTTGTGATTTAATAAAATTCATATATTGACTGCTTTTTAAAACTTCGCGGCGCCTTTAGGTGGTTTCACCGCACTTTTTGTCCTTACGAATGGCGCGGCCTTACTGTTGCCAGATCTGGAGAGTTTTAATACTTTTTCTGAAGTAATATATAGTTTAAGCTTTAGCGACTTTATAATTCTCTTTATTGAAAAAATTATTCTTATATCAAAAATTTATTTTTGATATAAGAATTTTCATTCTAATGCTCTAGGTCATCGTAATTTTCCGTATACTGGAATTGGTAACATTAAATGTAATAATTTTATTTTCTTAGTTAAAATTAATTAAAACAGTAATTCAATACTTATATAAATGTTCTTGATAAGAAGTCCTTATTATTTTTAAAGAAATTTTAACTGTCGTATCCTCCAGAACCGAATGTCTATACGATATTTCCAAAATTTTCTATCTAACCCTGCAATTGGTCACGTGATGTCAGTTTCCGATAACCGCGATGGCCTGTAGTAGAGATGGCTATGGTTTAAGCTTTAGCGACTTTATAATTCTCTTGATTGAAAAAAAATAAAAAATTATTTTTCGTATAAGAATTTTATTTTCCGTATACTGGAATTGGCAACATTATATGTAATCATTTCACTTCACTTTTTCGCTTAATCGATTTCATTCTGACGTAATATATAGTTTAAGCTTTAGCGACTTTATAATTCTCTTTATTGAAAAAAAATAAAAATAAAAAATTATTTTTGATATAAGAATTTTCATTCTAGTGCTCTAGGTCTTCGTAATTTTCCGTATACTGGAATTGGTAACATTAAATGTAATCATTTCACTTCACTTTTTCGCTCAATCGATTACATAATATATAGTATAAAGTTCAATAAGTGTTCGTCGATCAGTTATAGAGCTTTATATTAGTATTATTAGCGTTATCT
Source organism: Olivierus martensii (assembly GCA_000484575.1). NCBI lineage: Eukaryota > Metazoa > Arthropoda > Arachnida > Scorpiones > Buthidae > Olivierus > Olivierus martensii. The sequence continues at coordinate 14,717 of AYEL01079722.1, read as the reverse complement.
TTTAATCTAATATTCATTTTTTTATTTTTTATATTCCCGCATCTATCATTTTCTCGTATCCATAGTTTTTTCGGAGTCCCGACGAAAACGAAGAATCGAGATTACACTGTATATAACAGCAAAGTACAGCATATACTATTAAATAAAAAAAAAATCAAAAATTATACTTTTTTAACATGCGCGCATAATTATACTACAAAATAAAAAAAAAATCGAAAATTATACTTTTTTAACATGCACCGCTTAATGTTATCAATCGGTTATTGTTATCAAATTAGATCGGTCCCAAAGTGATTCTAATAAGCGGCTTCTACTGTATTTACATCTCTTAACGTTTCATCGATTTTGTAATTTTCATTGTTTTTCATTGTCAAAACTCCATCAATCTTCTTGCTCCATGAAAACATAAAACTCTGCCAATTGTGGATATATAATTTTTTCTAATATTTTTACAATTTTCTCCTTAAACTTTTGTTAATAAAATGCTTACGTGAAAACATGGTTGCGTGAAGATATTATTAAAAGTTCTTTGTTTAAACATTCCTAATAAATATTAATATAAACTAGATATTTTCCGATATCACAAGATTTCCGCTTATATAAATCAGCGGAAATCTTGTGATTCAATCTTATCATAATTTTGGAATATCACTCGAAAAACTCAATGTAAGGTAACATTAGATGGTAACCGTTATTAAGGTCCTAGATATACAGAGTACCGCATTCCTTTGCGCCACCAAATGCCGCCAAATCGGCCATTTTATATCCTGTTAGAAAGTTATCGTTGCGTTCATAGGCTTTCTGCTTATTTTTTAAGAGCATGCCTAGTTATACTATTGTAAATTGTTTTAATCGAACAGAAAAGGATTATAGATTCTTTCTTTGCCGCAAGGTAAAAGCAATTAGAGATAAAAAGTAGTAGTTACAAAATATTAGAAGGAAAATTTTTCCAAATACGATCTTCGTTTGCCAGATAAGGCAATATTTATAAATTAGAAAAGAAATATAATATTGAAAATAGATCGGTCCCAAAGTGATTCTAATAAGCGGCTTCTACTGTATTTACATCTCTTAATGTTTCATCGATTTTGTAGTTTTTGTTGTATTGCGTTGTCAAAACTCCACCAATCTTCTTGCTCCATGAAAACATAAAACTCTGCCAACTGTGGATATATAATTTTTTCTAATATTTTACAATTTTCTGCTTAAACTTTTGTTAATAAAATGCTTACGTGAAGACATGGTTGCGAGAAGATATTATTAAAAGTTCTTTGTTTAAACATTCCTAATAAATATTAATATAAACTAGATATATTCCGCTTATATAAATCAGCGGAAATCTTGTGATTTAATGTTATCATAATTTTTGAATATCACTCGAAAAACTCAATGTAAGGTAACATTAGATGGTAACCATTATTAAGGTCCTAGATATACAGAGTACCGCATTCCTTTGCGTCACCAAATGCCGCCAAATCGGCCATTTTATATCCTGATAGAAAGTTCTCATTGCGTTCATAGGCTTTCTGCTTATTTTTTAAGAGCATTGTTGTAAATTGTTTTAATCGAACAGAAAAGGGTTATAGAATCATTCTTTACCGCAAGGTAAAAGCAATTAGAGATAAAAAGTAGTAGGTACAAAATATTAGAAGGAAAATTTTTCCAAATACGATCTTCGTTTGCCAGATAAGGCTATATTTATAAATTAGAAAAGAAATATAATATTGTGGTTTACTTTCCATAAAGTTATCCGTGATTATCGATCGGCAGGAGGATATAAAATAGCGGTCGATTGTGGTACTCTATACCAGTGAACAATTCTCAACCTTTTTGACCCCGCGACCCAACATATTTTTTGTAATTGTACTGCGACCCAATTATTTAATTTATAATATAAAATAAAAAGGTAAGGTAGTATATCAACATGATACTGTATATAGAGTAATCGAAATAACTTATAATGGACTATGATGTATTACTCACAAACAACGAAATAAACATGACCATATAACCATGAACTGTAAATTAAAAACATACATTGTAATTCTTACACTTCAATACAAAAACATACTAACGAAATGCAAAATACAATTACTAATTTTAACACACCAAATGAACACATTGATTGTTAAAACAACGGTAATATATACCTACATACAAAGTTATTCTTATTATTGTTCTGACAACTGACTTATATACTAGCTTAAAAATAGCAAAACTGGCAAGGGAATGTGCCGATAAATGCGGGACGGACGGAACAAAGCGCATAGACTTAAGTTACATTCACAATATCAAAATTAACTTAAGATATTAATGTACCAGAAATTAATACTATTCAGAATCTCATAATTAATTTTCGAAATTAACGTAAAAGACATTTTGTCTATTTATTTATTTATATTTTAAATTCGGTATTTTACCAGTTCCTTCGCGACCCATTAAAAATTTAACGCGACCCAAAGTTGAGAAACACTGCTCTATACATCTACGGACGCTAACCATTATTATGTTACAACGCCACCTGCGAATTTCGCCTTTTCAGAAGAACTATAATTTTAATGTTGATTATCGATCGGCAGGAGGATATAAAATAGCGGTCGATTGTGGTACTCTATACCAGTGATTCTCAACCGTTTTGAGCCCGCGACCCAACATATTTTTTTGGAATTGTACTGCGACCCAATTATTTAATTTATAATATAAAATAAAAAGGTAAGGTAGTATATCAACATGATACTGTATATAGAGTAATCGAAATAACTTATAATGGACTATGATGTATTACTCACAAACAACGAAATAAACATGACCATATAACCATGAACTGTAAATTAAAAACATACATTGTAATTCTTACACTTCAATACAAAAACATACTATAGTAATCGAATTAACTTATAATGGACTATGATGTATTACTCACAAACAACGAAATAAACGTGACCATATAACCATGAACTGTAAATTAAAAACATATATTGTAACTCTTACACTTCAATACAAAAACATATTAACGAAATGCAAAATACAATTATTAATTTTAATACACTAAATTAACACATTGATTGTTAAAAAAAAAAAACGGTAATATACATACAAAGTTATTATTATTGTTCTGACAACTGACTTATATACTAGCTCAAAAGTAGCAAAACTGGTAAGAGGAATGTGCCGATGAATGCGGGACGGACGGAACAAAGCGCATAGACTTAAGTTACGTTCACAATATCAAAATTAACTTAAGATATTAACGTACCAGAAATTAATTCTATACAGAATCTCATAATTACTTTTCGAAATTAACGTAAAAGACATTTTGTCTATTTATTTATTTATTTATATTTTAAATTCGGTATTTCACCAGTTCCTTCGCGACCCATTAAAAATTTAACGCTACCCAAAGTTGAGAAACACTGCTCTATACATCTACGGACTCTAACCATTATTATGTTACAGCGCCACCTGCGAATTTTGTCTTTTCAGAAGAACTATAATTTTAATGCAACTTTTACATAACTAATATTGTCAAATATTTTGGTGGTCGGAGAAATTCGAAGATTTGCCATTTCTAATAATACCCTATTTATAGGAATCGGTATGTTACGGCCATTCGCGAAACGGCTGGCCACTTCTAGATTTGGACAAGTCATTTGGACAAAGCCCGAAATATACTTGAATTTACGACTATTTCGGGCTTATGCTGGGCAATTCGCACATGCGGCCGACAATCAATGCTAATTCGAGAAGTTCTAAAAAAACTGGCCAAAGCTAGAAATTTTGCGCAACTAAGTACGCTGAGTGCATTCGTACGAATTTTGGCTTATTCACCAGCGACAATAGGATTGTCTGTCACGTCAGATGTTGGTCTTAGAATACCGACTCAAGAAATTATAGAACTTACCCACCCTATAATATAAATAGAATTGTCTCTCAGAATAAGGGAAAATATAGAGACGTATATTTCGGAGTTTAGCCAAATGAATTGACCAATTCTAGTTGTGACTAGCCATTTCGTAAATTGGCTTGGACAAGTCATTTGGACAAAGCCCGAAATATACTTGAATTTACGACTATTTCGGGCTTTGGCTGGGCAATTCGCCATGCGGCCGACAATCAATGCTAATTCGAGAAGTCCTAAAAAACTGGCCAAAGCTAGAAGTTTTGCGGAACTAAGTAAACGGAATGCATTCGTACGAATTTTGGTTTATTCACCAGCGACAATGCGTGGCTGGGCAATTCGCCATGCGGCCGACAATCAATGCTAATTCGAGAAGTCCTAAAAAAACTGGCCAAAGCTAGAAGTTTTGCGGAACTAAGTAAGCGGAATGCATTCGTACGAATTTTGGTTTATTCACCAGCGACAATGGGATTGTCTGTCACGTCAGATGTTGGTCTTAGAATACCGACGCAAGAAATTATAGAACTTACCCACCCTATAATATAAATAGAATTGTCTCTCAGAATAAGGGAAAATATAGAGACGTATATTTTCGGACTTCACTAACTTCAATAACAATATACTGTATATAATTTATGATTTTCAGATGAAATTGTTTTCCCAGTTATTATATATACTGTATATTCCTCCTATATTAATCATTAACAATTAATGCAAAACTAAATTATTGTAATTAAGTTAATTAAATTATGTTTCATTAAAATTTTAATTGTTCTTTTATGCAGAAATATCAGTTACTCCTGGATCTTTAATAATTTCCGCTGAACTAGTGCAAGATAAATATACATTTTTTTAATTTTGTTTATACCGCTTTAACGGCCAATTCGCTAATAGCCAGTACGGCCGTAACTAACGGCCGTAACAGCCCGTTATTGACTTTAACAGATTCCCTGATTCGATTGCAAAAGGATCTCCACACGTCAGCCAGCCACATTTCACTAACAATATACTGTATATAAATTATGATTTTCAGATGAAATTGTTTTCCCAGTTATTATATATATATTCCTCCTATTTTAATCATTAACAATTAATGCAAAACTAAATTATTGTAATTAAGATAATTAAATTATGTTTTATTAAAATTTTAATTGTTCTTTTATGCTTCCAGAAATATCAGTTACTCCTGGACCTTTAAAAGTTTGCGCTGACCTAGTGCAAGTTAAATATACATTTTTTTAATTCTGTTTATACCGCTTTTATTTTTGTTTAAAACATTTGTTAATAAAGTACTTATACAAGATAAATTCTTTTTATAAGAAATAAAAAAAGATATTAAATAAATCAATTACAGTTTTAGCAATAGATTTAATGAAACTATAGTTATTCTATTGATAAATTTAATTATCTGCAAATGAGCATTTCAGTAAATTTCTGTATTCATAGACGTGTTTTTTTCAGCTTAATACCATTGATAAATTTTCATTGAAAATTTTAATAAAAATCCCTATTGATAAATTTAATTATCTGCAAATAAGCATTTCAGTAAATTTCTGTATTCATAGACATGTTTTTTTTTCAGCTTAACACCATTGATAAATTTTCATTGAAAATTGTAATAAAAAATGCCTAATAAATGATTTATCTATATTAATCCTATAGTTAGAGACTTCTAATATTATGCTTATTTATAATCTTCATTTTACTAGGGGATTTACGCGATTCAAATGATTGTAAACTAGCCAAACTTTCCCCAGCGGTTATTTTTTGAATTAACTGCCAAATTAATAATTATTTTAAATTTACGCTACGGTGCCTCCATCTGTCGGATTAATTATTATTAATTTAAATTTACGCTAAGAGGTCGCCATCTATTATTTAATAATTGAACTTTAATTTTTTACTAATTTCCCGCAATGAAAAATTTGCCTTCGCCTAGAATCGAACCAGAGACTTCTGGTTATCGTCTCGACGCCTTACCAACTAGACTATCAAAGCTCCGGCAGACTTTCAATTTCGGGATGTATATAAGTTTAGAGACTATCGGACTTACACCGACACCAGACTCCCGGAAGGGCTAGACCTAGCCACGGGCCCTCTATGGCAAATCCGGGCAGACAAACTTGGCTCAAGTCAGATAACTAATCATAATCTTCATTTTACTAGGGGATTTACGTGATTCGAGAGCCTTGGTAGTCTAGCTGGTAAGTCGTCGGGACGGTAACCCCAAATCCCGGATTCGATTCCAGGCCAAGGCAAATTTTTAATTTCGGGAAATTAGTAAAAAATTAAAGTTCAATTAGTAAATAATAGATGGCGCCACTTTACCTAAATTTAAATTTTAAATTAATAATTATTAATCCGACAGATGGTGGCACTGTAGCGTAAATTTAATATAATTATTAATTTGGCAGTTAATTCAAAAATAAACCGCTGGGGGAAGTATGTCTAGTTTAGAAACATATGCTTATTTATGTAAAAAATACACAGTATAGGCAATAAATTTATAGATTGTATTTATATTTTGTTTGGTCGTTGCCAGATATTCCGGATAATTTCTTGTTACAGTTGATTTTTAACACGTGGTCCAAAGTTGTCCAATTCTAAAGGTAACTTTGACCCGCTACAAGCAAATTTTTAATTTCGGGAAATTAGTAAAAAATTAAAGTTCAATTAGTAAATAATAGACGGCGCCACTTTACCTAAATTTAAATTTAAATTAATAATTATTAATCAGACAGATGGTGGCACTGTAGCGTAAATTTAATATAATTATTAATTTGGCAGTTAATTCAAAAATAAACCGCTGGGGGAAGTATGTCTAGTTTAGAAACATATGCTTATTTATGTAAAAAATACACAGTATAGGCAATAAATTTATAGATTGTGTTTGTATTTTGTTTGGTCGTTGCCAGATATTCCGGATAATTTCTTGTATTATAAAAAAGTGCCATTTTTCTTAATTACTATTCACGACGCTGTACGATGCGGTAATATGAATGACGGTAAACCATCATTGCAGAAAACAAACAATAGGTAGATCAATGATTCTCAATTTATTGTACACGTACCACTAGGGATATGTGAAAGATAAATTATTTTTGAAAAATTATATTTAAATAATACAAAACTCTAGGTCAAATGCAAGATGTTTTATAATAGACTGAATCTCTAACTCGATATCAGAAAAACGAAGTCGTTGTTGATGGTCTCCGGCATGTTGCTAGTTGGCTACTTTCACGGACGTACCTTCAAGTCTATAGTAAACTGACTTTGTTTCGTGGCCAAACGTATCCCATTCCCGGACGGATTAGTCACGTGGAAACGCTTCGCTATTTCCGTTCTGGAGGCCAGGGTTCAAGTCTCGGGTCACACCACTTGAAATTGTTTATCGTGCAGTCCGGGCCCGGCTATCCCATTCCCGGACGGATTAGTCACGTGGAAACGCTTCGCTATTTCCGTTCTGGAGGTCAGGGTTCAAGTCTCGGGTCACACCACTTCAAATTGTTTATCATGCAGTCAGGGCCCGGCCCGTCGATCTCCGTCCTCCACAATCCAGCTAAGTCCTTTTCAGGGATTAGCAACCTGTGGAAGGGCTAGTTTCTCCCCGCCACTTAGTATTCTCCTAGAATGAAAACTGGCATTATCTGTTGACAAAAAAAGTATTTCCTTTATTTTAGTGAGTGTAATGACCAGATCCTAATAATTTAATAAAAAGGGTGTAGAACATCAAATGAAGTATTAAACGATTTTATTTTTATGATTTTTTATAACTACACGCTTACACGTCCTTACGCTATCATGAAATATTTATAAGGAACAATTATTAATCTTTGATATTGATCAGACAATATTTAAACACAATAAAATGATCCCAATTTTACTCCTTGAAGATTAAACCTCCTAAGAAAGAAGAAGATCCTCCTAAGAATAATACCTTTTACATAAATATAACAACAATAAATGTCCTAATTGTATTTAATTCATTAACAACTCTATGAATAATATAAGCCATTTTTGCCATAAGTTCAAATTGACAATTTTCATTAGTAATGATGTTTTATGGTTGCTAGCAAATTTTTATTAAAAAACTATCTTTATCTACTAGCAGTTATCGCACGAATTTTTCCCAAATATTTAATAAATCAAATATACCAAAATGTCGAAAATTTATTAGATCATTGATTAATCCTTATTAATCAATTTATATGTCAACCAATTTTGAAATTCTAACACGATCTTCTCGGCTCGGTGATCACCGTCCCTCACCATCCGGCTCCCCTCAATGGGTTTCGGTGCAGCTCGTGGTTGAAACTGGCCCCACCCCCTTAGTAAGCTCCCTGATTGGAAAGACGGCATGAAATATGCAGAAAAAAAACACGATCTTCTTACAAGATGACATTTGGAAACTTTTTAAGTTAATCAAAGAGTAGCATCATCAAGTACATTTTCAGAAACAATAATTTATGAGATCGAGCCAGTACCTTCTTTAAAAACAGAAAAATAATTACATGACGATAAATACAATAAATGAATAATAATTACAGTAAAATATATTATAAAATAATAATAAATTTCAAAGTATATGGCTAATTTATTAATAAACATTTGAAAGATTTTTGTAAAAACTGCGATATCATTTTCATAAATGGCAAAAGCTTTTTCTATGTATAGGGAATTTTTTAAATTCTTTTTCTTTTTTATCCTTTTGCAGGTCCGCATCTATCTATCAAGTAAACTTCGATCTAAAAAAATTATCTTTATTTTCTAGCTTTTATCGCATGAATTTTTCCCAAATACATAACAAAAAATATATAAAAAACGTCGAAAATTTATTAGATCATTCCTTATTAATAAATCTATATGTCAATCAATTTTCAAATTCTAACACGATCTTCTCAGCTCGGTGATCACCGTTCTTCACCATCCGGCCCCCGTCAATGGGTGTGGGTGCAGATCATTCTATATGTCAATCAATTTTCAAATTCTAACACGATCTTCTCGGCTCGGTGATCACCGTTCTTCACCATCCGGCCCCCCTCAATGGGTGTGGGTGCAGCTCGTGGTTGGAACTAGGCCCCGCCCTTAGTAATCTCCCTGATTGGAAAGGGGGCGTAAAATATGAAAAAAAAAACAAAAACAAAAAATCTTCTTACAAGATGACGACATTTGGAATCTTTTAAAGTTAATCAAAGAGTAGCATCATCAAGTACATTTTCAGAAACAATAGTTTATGAGTTCGAGCCAATACCATCTTTAAAAACAGAAAAATGATTATATGACGATAAATATACAATATATAATTAAAATAATTACATATGAATAATAAATACGAATAATAATTACAGTAAAATATATTATAAAATAAATTTCAAAGTATATGGCTAATTTATAAATAATTATTTGAAAGAATTTTTGTGAAAAACTGCTATTTTTTTATAAATGGTAAAGCTTTGACTATGTTTAGTAATGTTTTTAATGCTTTTCCTTTTTACCCTTTTGCAGACGCTTTCAAAGTATATGGCTAATTTATAAATAATTATTTGAAAGAATTTTTGTGAAAAACTGCGATGCTATTTTTATAAATGGTAAAGCTTTGTCTATGTTTAGTAATGTTTTTAATTCTTTTCCTTTTTACACTTTTACAGATCCTTATAAATGGTAAAGCTTTGTCTATGTTTAGTAATGTTTTTAATTCTTTTCCTTTTTACTTTTTTACAGATCCGCATCTGTATATTAAGAAAACTTCGATTGGTGGTAAGTAGTTCACAAAATTCTACTGCAGTTTGTAGGATGTTAATTAATGTAATGTTGTAATGTAATGTTCATCATGTATAGATTACATTTCATTTATAGATCTTGTAATGTTAATTAACATCATTTATAGATTACATTTTATAACGGTTGACATTTAATATATAATTTTATTAAATCTCAATAGTTTAAAATTAATATACACTCCCTCAGTATTTTACGTTCGACATTTGCATTTTTGTGTAAATTGCAATAATGTATTTTACTATAAATATTAAGAATAAATAAAATCATGCATATTTATAGAAACTTTTGTCCTGGTAAAAAAAATTAGTGTTTAAGTAATTTGTACATAAAATTGTGTATAAAATCCTAGAAGCAGAAATTTTTTTAATTTATTAAAGTAATTTTTGTTTTGTAGAAATAGGCGAGAAAGAGGATGACACGGTAAGTTTTTGCTATATTTTATTTTAATTTTAAAAATTATGTAGAATAATAATTTTACTTAAATATTAAGAATAAATAAAATCATGCATATTTATAGAAACTTTTGTCCTGGTAAAAAATATTAATGTTTAAATAATTTAAGTACATAAAATTGTGTATAAAATCCTAGAAGCAGAAATTCTTTTAATTCATTAAAGTAATTTTTGTTTTGTAGAAATAGGCGAGAAAGAGGATGACTTGGTAAGTTTTCACTATCTTTATTTTTAATTTTAAAAATTATGTAGAATAATAATTTTATTAAGAAAATTAATAGAAAATTTAAGAAAAATTGTGAAATTCTTCGTTTCAAAATAATAAGCATATTACAGACAGATCCTGTTATTGGACATAATTATTTTTCCTATTCTAAGCTAATTTGAGTAATATTATATAACAAACACTGTATGATATAACAATAGTCAATATTAGTTTTAACTGCCACAAATTAGGAAAAATTAGTTTGGTTGCAGCTAACTTTGGCAAAACTAGTTGGGAAGACGGTTCTTGTATGATATAACAAAAGTCAATATTAGTTTTAACTGCAACAAATTAGGAAAAATTAGTTTTTGTGCAGCTAACTTTGGCAAAACTAGTTGGGAAGTCGGTTCTTCACATTTTTCTTAAAATAAAATTAATTATCAAACGAATATCAGTAATCTGATATTTTTCGTATAAAAAGGAGTGGTGACAAAAATAAACTTATTATTCTAATTATGTAAAAAAGAAAAATACTTCATAGTAGTAGTATGATATAATGACAGACGATATACATAATAATTTAATTCTAGAAGTAAACGTCTGTCTCAACACGAATTCAAATATACAGGATTTAACGCATTAACACTCAGTATAGAGAGGAAATTATGCCGGAAAATAATACAGTATTATTAAATAATTAAAAAATGGCCGAAACATTATTAATTTTCTTATGTTTTAGCAGTTCTTATATTCCAGAAGAAAATTTTTGAATTTGCAGTAAAGCTCTGTTTTCAGGATCGCATAACACGATCTGCATGAATGAACAAACTAGATAATCCTATAAAATTCGTGAGTTATCTGTAAATGGAGTAAAATAATTTACATACATACAGTGTATGTTTCATCAAATTTGAGAAAAATTCAGACATTTTCACTATTGTTACTCGATTAATACTAAATAAAAATGATAATTATTTTTTAATTTAATCATTAATTTATAATTTTAACTTCAATTCATATTTCCGCATACATCCATCAATTTTATGCCAGGAAATTTTTATCCATGCTAAACTAGTTTGTCCAAAAACGATCTGCTTGTAATATATACACATTTTGATTATTTTTATGATTACCGCCCTTCAAAAGTTCATTTTCTATAAAAATCAGCTTACAATCATTTATTGATTAAAATATAAACTTGATATTTAAACATTCAAATAAAGCTTTTATATTTGTGCAAAATCCAATTTCATTGCTGGCCCCATTACAACGAGTAAAATTAATGTTAGATTTTGTTAATTATACGTATTAAATTCATACACATCCGAATTTTGCAGTTTTGCTATTATATTTAATGGTTAAACATTTAAAATAGGAAAATTAATTTTATTCATATATTTATAATAATCGACGATTTCTATGAAATATTTAAATTTATTTACATTATAGTTTAATGGTGGATTGCAAACACTAAAGGATATAATAGAAGAAGAAATAGCTTTTTATGTATCGGTAAGTATAATTTATGTCTAAATGATTTATTTCTTCGTATTATTAAAATATGCTAATATATCATAGCTTTTTATGTATCGGTAAGTATAATTTATGTCTAAATGATTTATTTCTTCGTATTATAAAAATATGCTAATATATCATTTTGTGAATATAGATTTTTTGAAATACATAAACACATTAGTTATATGATATAATGAGAAGGATAGGAATATTAGATTTTTTTTATAAAAAAATCTAAATTATTACAGAATATATTTATCCATTCGTATAAATGAACGGAAATTTTGTGAGTTAATTTTAAAACCTTGGAATTTCCTTAGAAAAACTCCTACGAACCTTACGGCATTATTAGAAAGCGGCATCTGTAAATTTTGTGTTTTTAGAGGAACTACAACTTTAATTTAATTTTTAAATTATTAATAACGACCAAAAATTTTCGTAGGACAACTTTTTGTGTCGCAGAAATCTAAGGATTAAATCTTTCTACTGATACGCTACTTACAAGAATCGGTATAGTAGTTCGAATGCAAAAGAGATATTCAGCCAAAAGCCACGTTTCTCTATTAATACATATAATAATAATATTAATAATTTGTAGTACTAAGAATTTGTTTGATTCGAGTGAACAATTTTAGGAATTTACAATAAGGAGACAGTTATTGTTTTAGCAAGATGCTGAACTATATAAAGTTTCAGTCAAGTCTTCAAAATTTATAAAAAATGCGATTAAAATTGTATTATCCTATATAAAGATGATAGTTTTTATGATTCCAAATAATCTCTAACTCAATCTAATTTACTTAATTCAAGTTTCTAGAATTTCTCGCCAGTATACCCTATTTGCCGTTTAATTTTCGCATAAATATTTATAACTACTTAACTCATATTTTACGTTTAAAGTTAAAACTATTAAAATTTAAAATTTAATAAATGTGACAATAAAATATAACTTAATGATATACTATAATTAAATCAATGCAATAATTTGTTTTCTTTTTTTATATTATTTCAGATGGAAAAATTAAAACTACAGTATGGAAGTGAAGGTAAAACTTTATTCGATTATTTATTCAACTCTCTATAGTTTGTTAAAAAACATTCACAATTTATACTATCAAATTGATAATTTCTCATTAATATCGATAATCTACTTTGAAAAAAGTACAGTAAATTCCCTTATAAAGACCGGTTCACATACTGCAGCGAGTGCCCGACGAGCGCGGTTAGTTTTATGCGAAATATATCACCGCGTGTATCCCTTATAAAGGCCGGTTCACACACTGCAGCGAGTGCCGGACGGGCGCGGTTAGTTTTATGCGAAATAAATCACCGCGTGTGCACATGTGCGTGTTTCGCGGTGATTTATTTCACATAAAAATACGTAATAAGTCCAGAATTCTGAAACTCCGATTTCTATTGTATAGACATAGAAGTGTGCGTTTAGCGCGCGAGTGTATTCGGCAGACTTGCGCTGACGAGATCACTACAGTTGCCATGGTGATTTTTGCATTTAAACGGACATTTCTCGTGCAGTCGCGCCGTAATGTGAACCGAAGTTTACGCGATTTCCTATAACTCGGAAAGACTTGCGCTGACGAGATCACTACAGTTGCCATGGTGATTTTTGCATTTAAACGGACATCTCTCGTGCACTCGCCGTAGGGTGAACCGGAGTTTACGCGATTTCCTATAACTCGGATCGTATCCCACGTGTTGTACCGGAGTCCACAGATCTTTTATATATGTTTACTTTTCCCGTTTTACTGCAAAATAGCATAAATGCCAAACATTGCATTGAAATTTTAAGAAAACATTTCTTATTAGATATAAAAATATACTTAAAATTTGACATCTGATTTGATTTTTAAGAGTATAGTATACGTTCGGAATTTAAAACTCAATATTTTAATATTGTTGTACATGAATATAATAATATACATTTTAAAGACATTTTACGGTGGAAAATGCACATTTAATTAATATTAATGTATCATATGATCTAGTATTATCAATAAATAGTTCTTATTCTGGTTTTTCTTTTTTACAGCAGCGAATCGTTTTTATTCTGGCTTCGATTCTTCAAGTGGATTCGATTCTAGTGGATTCGATTCTTCAAGTGGATTCGATTCTTCAAGTAAGTACGCAATTCCTGTTTGCTTTTTTTTTAATTATAACGTAATTGAAATTTTGTTTTTGCATTTACTTCTGTAATATTAATTAGCAGTGTTTATAAGTTATCTTTTGCGGGTGGAAAATAAATGTTAAATTAAAATTAAATCATGCTAGAAAATTTCAATTTAATATATCGTAGTTATTCCAATATAAGTAGTTAAATGTTCAATGTTTTCAAATTCGAAAAAATATTTCGAGTAGATTTTTAGATTGTTTAAGTGTAGAGACATTTTTATATACAACTAAAAATTTGTCAGTTTATAAAAAGTAATTTTTTAAAACACGCTACTTAAGAAAGAAAAGCAAATTAGTGTTTAGCGGTGTTTATTTTTATGTAATCGTATTACTGGGTTTTCAGTTTCCAATTTCGAATAAACATTAATGCAGTTTCCTTCGTCTGAGGACTTAAAATTACAACTTTCCGACAGTTTAAAACACAGAATCGATTCGGATGCGAAAAAATATCATTGCGTATCTGATCATAGTATGTATGATAGACACGAAGATAAATTTTCAACATGTTAAATATCTTGTTAATAGCATAATTTTATTAGAGGTTTATAACGTATTTGTCAAATTGTCATTATGTTATGGAAATTTACTGTAACATCGTGAATGATTTAGTGGATTATATCATAGGTAATGATATAAATGAACTTTAGCTCTCCCATAGACTCAATACTGACTTCCAATA
>AYEL01079720.1:0-36722 GCA_000484575.1 Olivierus martensii | reverse complement strand
AATTATATAAAAAAACTACTTTTAAAATTATATTAAGCAGAAAGTCTTTAAAAATTTAATTTTGATACGCTTTTTTATAGAAATTATTAAAGTTTAAAACATTTTTGCAATTCATAGTTTATAATTTATTTACCAGTGCTTTTATCTATTGCTAGACCTCATTGATAATTTCTAACATGATTTTTCTATTTGATTTTGTAATTATCACTGTTTTACTTTTTTCATCGGAATTATTGTTTATTGAAATGTAACTATCATCATTTACTAATTATATTTTATTTTTGTTTTAGTTTCTAATTTCGAGGGATACGTTGGACGTTTTAATAAATCAATCTTTGGAAGAACAATTAGAGGTAAGTATAACTTATGTCCGAATTATTCTTTTTTCACATCGATACTTTACTAAATAGATTTCTATTAAAATTAAAGATGAGTAAATATTATCATCTATTCCACGTGCAAATTATAATTAAGTACCTTCACATGTTGTAAAGTAATTAAAGAAATGTTAAGTTATTTATTCAAACTTTTCCGATTAAGTTGTCGGAAGAAACAACGATTTTGATGTCTTTTAACTTTTTATGATTCTAGAAATCGCTCTTCATGCCAACAGAAAATTGTTTACTTCGATGAAACACATTAATTGCGTTAGATCATCCCGAATTTCACAAAAATCTATCTTAATGTAATATTTTGGGCAATATTTAACTTGTAAGTTAAATAAATTATAGAAAGGATTTCATTGTTTTTTTAAATAACATTTTTTTAATTATTTTACAACATCTGAAAATACTTAATTATAATTTGCATGTGGAATAGATAATAATATTTACTCATCTTTAATTTTAATAGAAATCTATTTAGTAAAGTACCGATGTGAAAAAGAATCATTCGGACATAAGTTATACTTACTTCTAATTGTTCTTCCAAAGATTGATTTATTAAAACGTCCAACTTAAATTATTGTTAATACAGCTACACTTGCATGTAAATTATATTTTGTCGGCCGTGGCCATTATAAAATGTCAATATAAGAATACGAAAGTCATAAAATATCAAGTAACTCGTTAGAATTATGCCTATTTATACCTATTCAAAGTTGAGATAGTCTGTAGAATGGAGTAAACTAACTGATGCTGTGAAAAAGTACGAGAAATAGAAATGTTCGGCAAAAGTACATAATAAACTCTCTGATATAAATAAATAAAATTAGTGAATTGCTGTTTAATATTTATAGGGGTTTTAATAACATTTTATAAAATTAATTGAATACTTTTAATTTATTCTTTGACACTAGTTAGCAAAGAAATATTGTTCGAAAATTCTCCTTCCTACAATTATTGTTAATACAGCTACACTTGCATGTAAATTATATTATGTCGGCCGTGGCCATTATGTGGGCATTATAAAATGTCAATATAAGAATACAGATGTCATAAAATGCTAAAACAAAAATAAAATATAATTATTAAATGATGATAGTTACCATTAAATGAGAAACAATTAAATATTTCACGTAAATAATCGTATACGTCTGCTTTTATAAGAAAGTAAACTAAAATTCTCATCAGAATTATTCTAATTTCTCCACAATTAAATATTTCACGTAAATAATCGTATACGTCTGCTTTTATAAGAAAGTAAACTAAACAATTTCTCATCAGAATTATTCTAATTGCACTCATTAAATCAGTATTTAATAAATAATAATTGTTGGTTTATTTAGAATGAATAAATTCGATTAAAGTATCTGTTTTCTTCTTCTCTCTAGACATTTTTCACAAACATATTGTTTTTTTTTTTAATGTATAATATTTTTAAATATTAAAAAAATAAAACCTTTCCATCTTTTTAAATCTTTTATATTAATTTTTGTTATCATAATTATTCCATCGTGTAAATAATTATAAAATTTCCATAAAAGAATTATTTAATTATAAATTAAGATAATCAGTGAATGGCCACATAGTAAAGCAATCGATCTGGTTCAATTCCAAATGGAATTTGTTTAGTTATTCGGGTGGGATCCAGATCGGCCTTTGTTCAATCTTCCGATTGACTCGTTCAAGAATGTTGGCCAACCTATGATTATTATCTCCACCACAAGTCTTCCATGTGTCATTCGGCAGAATAATTAAAACTAACATAAAATAAGACAAACCTGTAAGGAGAACTTACCAAATTCATCTTTGGATGCAGATTAACTTGGCTTTCTGAAGTTTCTATAGCATACGAAAAAGTAAATATTAATTTTTTTTATAAAATATCCCTACAATAATTTTATTGATTAATTCAGATATATATGAATTCCTAAATTATTCAATGTTTTGAATTTTCGAGTGGAATGAAAATTTCTATAAATAAGTAGCTATATTTATCGAATGCGAATGTAAGGATATATTTCTAATATTATATAATTCAGTTTTTAGATATTACAAAAGAACATGACTGAAATTTAAGAAGAGATATTAAGGTCTGAGAAGCCACAAAATGACTTGACATAAATCCAGATTTAATTTGGAGGCATAACCGATTTAATCGAGTTTCTATATTTTGGCATTACTTAATATAAGAATGATAAACAATTTGATAGAAACGAATCGGAATATTTATTTTAATATATTTTATACGATATTTTAATTATACGATTTTATTTTAATATCATTATTCATTTAAGATAAATCTATCTAATTATCACGAAATTATCTCTAATCTAAATTCGTGATAGAGATAATTTCCTGAAAATTTTTCCAAAACTAATATCTAGTTAACCGGCGATTCATATAGTTAAATATTTTGTTTTCGTGTAGAGCAAAATGTTTTGTTTTTAAAATTGATAACTAACTTAATATTAATGCTTTAGCGAGTGCCAAATAAACCCTTTTAGCACGAAACGGAAGAAATTGGATGATTGTATTATAAGATAAATATAACTATAATTTATTATAAATACTAATTAGCCCTGGTCACTATGTGCCCAAATACACCAAAAACGAAACATTTGTTTCTTATCTGTCAAATTTGAGATTTTTTCATTTATTTAGCATAACCTTGTATATAATGCTTTTGCTTGTTTTTTCCCTCCAGACCCCAAATTTAATTTGGAGGCATAACCGATTTAATCGAGTTTCTATATTTTGGCATTACTTATTTTACGATTATACGAATAATAAACAATTTGATAGAAACCGAATGGGAATATTTATTTTAATATATTTTATACGATAAAAAATATCATTATTCATTTAAGGTAAATCTATCTAATTATCATGAAATTATCTCTAATCTAAATTCCTGATAGAGATAATTTCGTGATAATTTTTCCAAAACTAATATCTAGTTAACCGGCGATTTATAATAGATTTAATCGAGTTTCTATATTTTGGCATTACTTAATATAAGAATGATAAATAATTTGATAGAAACGAATCGGAATATTTATTTTAATACATTTCATACGATAAAAAATATCGTTATTCATTTAGGGTAAATCTATCTAATTATCACGATATTATCTCTAATCTAAATTCGTGATAGAGATAATTTTGTGATAATTTTTCCAAAACTAATACCTAGTTAACCAACGATTCATATAGTTAAATATTTTGTTTTCATGTAGAGCAAAATGTTTTGTTTCTAAAATTCGCAACTTATTTAATATTAATTCTTTAGCGAGTGCCAAATAAAACTTTTTAGCACTAAACAGAAGAAATTGGACGATTACATTATAAGATAAAAATAACTATAATTTATTACAAATATAGCAAATGGAAGAGGGTGTATTTTCGCAGAGTGATACAATACATAATTTTAAGTTTTAAAAACATTGGTTGAGAGTTTCAAATTGTTTTCATACTGTGTAAAGACCTCAGCAATTTCGATTGAATTCTTAGCTTTCACGCGTACATGTTTGATAGGTCGACACATGATTTCGTTTGGAATTATTTTATGATAATATGGCTAATGATTTCACAAAATTGACTTCTGTCTATAAAATATAAGGTAATTTCTGACATTTTTAAGTAATTTGTTTGCCGATTTGGCATATCACGAAATTGGCCAGGTATCATCAACTTACCACATAGTTAATCTTTGTATTTGAATTATGTATTCTGCTTGTATTTTATTAAGAATTTGGAAAGTAAATTAATCTAAACATTTCTTTATAATATATACATTCGGTTTATAGAAAATGCTACTCACTATAATTGACGACAGTATCGGAAGTCAGTATTGAGTCTATGGGAGAGGCAAAGTTCATTTATATCATCACGCCTTTGATATTGTTCACTAAATTATTCACGATGATACAGTAAATTTCCACACGATATTGACAATTTGACAAATACGCTATAAACTTCAAATAAAATTATATTAACAAGATATTAACATGTCGTAAATTTATCTTCATGTTTATCATATGTACTATGATCAGATACGCAATGATATTTTTCGCATCCGAATCGATTCTGTGTTTTAAATTGTCGGAGAGTTCTAATTTTAAGTCGTTCTCGAAAGGCTGCATAATTCGCTCTCAAACAAAGGAAATTGCATTAACGTTTTTTTGAAATTGAAAACTGAAAACTCAGTAGCACGATTACATAAAAATAAACACTGTTTATACTGACACTGGTTACCTTTTATATGGAAATCGATTGATCTGTATTAATACCGACACAAATGTTGGTAATACGCCGCTCCCATAGACTCAATACTAACCTCCGATGCTGTCGATCAAGTAGAGTGGTGTTAAAGATGAAGCTGGTAAGTTTTCTTTAGATTTTATGGTATTTTATATTAATTTGTTTTTCTTTCTTAAAGAGTGTGTTTTAAAAAAATTACGTTTTATAAACTGACATAAATTTATCGTTGTATATAAAAATGGCTAAACTTAAACAATCTAAAAATCTATTCCAAATATTTTTTCGAATTGGAAAACATTTGAACATTTAACTACTTATACTGGAATAACTACGATATATTAAGGGTAAATATCTAGTATGATTTAATTTTAATTTGACATTTATTTCCTACCCGCAAAAGATATTCCATAAACACTGGTAATTTAATATTACAGAAATAAATGCAAAAACAAAATATCAATTGGGTTATAATTAAAATAAAAAGCAAATATAAAGTTGTCCAAGAAAGTTACAGGAACTGCGTACTTACCACTTGAACAATCAAAGCCAGAAGGCTCAAAGCCAGAAGGCTCAATCAAAGCCAGAAGATTCGCTGCTGTAAAAAAGAAAAACTAGAATTAGCTTGTTCTGTATTAATACCGACACAAATGTTGGTAATACGCCGCTCCCATAGACTCAATACTCCCTCAGATGCTGTCGATCAAGTAGAGTGAAGTGTTAAATATGAAGCTATTGTTCTGTATTAATACCGACACAAATGTTGGTAATACGCCGCTCCCATAGACTCAATACTGACCTCAGATGCTGTCAATGAAGTACAGTGAAGTGTTAAAGATGACGCTAGTAAGGTTTCTTTAGATTTTATGGTATTTTATATTAATTTGTTTTTCTTTCTTAAAGAGTGTGTTTTAAAAAATTATGTTTTATAAACTGACATAAATTTATCGTTGTATATAAGAATGGCTAAACTCTTAAACAATCTAAAAATCTATTCCAAATATTTTTCGAATTGGAAAACATTGAACATTTAACTACTTATATTGGAATAACTACGATATATTAAGGGTAAATTTCTAGCATGATTTAATTTTAATTTGATATTTATTTCCTACACGCAAAAGATAATCCATAAACATTGCTAATTTAATATTACAGAAATAAATGCAAAAACATATTGGAATAACTACGATATATTAAGGGTAAATTTCTAGCATGATTTAATTTTAATTTGGCATTTATTTCCTACCCGCAAAAGATAATCCATAAACAGTGCTAATTTAATATTACAGAAATAAATGCAAAATCAAAATTTCAATTACGTTATAATTAAAATAAAAAGCAAAGATAAATTTGTCCAAGAAAGTTACAGGAATTGCGTACTTACCACTTGAACAGTCGAAGCCAGAAGGTAAAAGATTCGCTGCTGTAAAAAAGAAAAACTAGAATTAGGATTATTTATTTATAATAACTAGATCATATGATACATTAACATTAATTAATTGTCCATTTTCTACCGTAAAATGTCTTAAAAATGAATAATATTAATATTTAATATGATTCGTGTGCAACAATATTAAAATATTGAGTTTTAAATTCCGAATATATACTATAATCTTAAAAATCAAATTAGATGCCAAATTTTAAGTATATTTTGTATCTAATAAGGAATTGTTTTCCTAATAATTCAATAGAATATTTGGTATTTAGCTATTTTACAGGAAAAGTGAACATATATAAGATCTGTAGACTGATCTGTGTCCGTTTAAACGCCAAAATCATCATGGCACCTTGTCAGCGCAGTCTGCCGAATAGACTCGGGCGCTAAATGCACGCTTTTTAAAAATCAAATTAGATGCCAAATTTTAAGTATATTTTGTATCTAATAAGGAATTGTTTCCTAAAATTTCAATAGAATATTTGGTATTTAGCTATTTTACAGGAAAAATGAACATATATAAGATCTGTGGACTCTGGTACAACACGTGGGATACGTTCCGAGTTATAGGAAATCGCGTAAACTCCGGTTCACACTACAGCAAGTGCGCGAGAGATATCCGTTTAAACGCCAAAATCATCATGGCTACTGTAGTGACCTTGTCAGCGCAAGTCTGCCGAATAGACTCGGGCGCTAAATGCACGCTTCTATCTATTGTGACTCTGAGTGAACCAATAGAAATCGGAGTTTCAGAACTCTGGACTTATTACGTATTTTTATGCGAAAAAAATCACCGCGAAACACGCACACACACGCGAATGTGTGTGCGTGTCTGTGCGTGTTTCGCGGTGCATCGTAGACGCACCCGTCCGGGCACTCGCTGCAGTGTATGAATCGGTCTTTATACTGGTATATACTGTACTTTTTTCAAAGTAGATATTATCGATATTAATTAGAAATTAATCATTTCATAATACAAATTGTGAATGTTTGTTTTAACAAACTATAAAGAGTTGTTGAATAAATAATCGAAAAAAAGTTTTACCTTCACTTCCATGCTCAAGTTTCAAATCAAATTAGATGCCAAATTTTAAGTATATTTTGTATCTAATAAGGAATTGTTTTCCTAAAATTTCAATAGAATATTTGGTATTTACCTATTTTGCAGTAAAAACGGGAAAAGTGAACATATATAAGATCTATGGACTCTGGTACAACACGTGGGATACGTTCCGAGTTATAGGAAATCGCGTAAACTCCGGTTCACACTACAGCAAGTGCGCGAGAGATATCCGTTTAAACGCCAAAATCATCATGGCTACTGTAGTGACCTTGTCAGCGCAAGTCTGCCGAATAGACTCGGGCGCTAAATGCACGCTTCTATCTATTGTGACTCTGAGTGAACCAATAGAAATCGGAGTTTCAGAACTCTGGACTTATTACGTATTTTTATGCGAAAAAAATCACAACGAAACACGCACACACACGCGAGTGTGTGTGCGTGTCTGTGCGTGTTTCGCGGTGCATCGGGCACTCGCTGCAGTGTATGAATTCGTCTTTATACTGGAATTTACTGTACTTTTTTCAAAGTAGATATTATCGATATTAATTAGAAATTAATAATTTCATAATACAAATTGTGAATGTTTGTTTTAAAAAACTATAGAGTTGTTGAATAAATAATCGAATAAAGTTTTACCTTCACTTCCATGCTCCAGTTTCAGTTTCTCCATCTGAAATATTATAAGAAAAGAAAACAACTTATTGCAACGATTTAACTATAGTATATCATTAAATTATTTTTTATTGTCACATTTATTAAATTTTAATAGTTTTAACTTTAAATGTAAAATATGTGTTATGAATATCTATAAGAAAATTATACGGCAAATAGAGGATATTGGGGAGAAATTCTAGAAACTTGAATTAAGTAAATTAGAATGAGTTACCACATAGTATTCTAGAAGAATACTATGTGGTGAAACAAGCCCTTCTACAGGCTGCCCTCCCCTGCGGAGGGGTCAGCCGGATTGTGAAAGACGGGATCGACGGGCCGGGTCCGGACTCCATGATAAATGTTTTAAGGGGTGGAACCCGAGACTCGAACCCTGGCTCTCCAGATTGGAAAGCCGAAGCGTTTTCACGCAGCGAATTTGGCAAGCCCTTCTACAGGCTGCCCACCCCTGCGGAGGGTCAGCCGGATTGTGAAAGACGGGATCGACTGGCCGGGTCCGGACTCCATGATAGATGTTTTAAGGGGTGGAACCCGAGACTCGAACCCTGGTTTTCCAGAGTGGAAAGCCGAAGCGTTTCCACGCAGCGAATCTGTCCGACAAGGAAAAGAGGAACTTCGACAGCCATTTTTTCAAATAATTTCAAAATATTTTTGATTTAATAAATTCACACGGACAAATATGGCTGCTGTTCAAAACTTCATGTTGTGTTAAAATATTTTCACATTGTATTATCCTATATTTATGTAGGCTAATATGATTTTAATCGCTTTTTTATAAATTTTGCAGACTTGACTGAAACTATATTCAGCGTCTTGCTAAAAACACTATCTGTCTCTATATTGTAAATTCCTAAAACAATTCACTCCATTCAAACAATTTCTTAGCACTATAAATTATTAATGTTATTATCATATGTATTAACAGGGAAATGTGACTTTTGGTTGAATATATCTTTTGCATTTGAACCACTATACCGATTCCTGTTAGCAGAGTATCTGTAGAAAGAATTAACTCTTGGATATCTACGACACAAAAAAATCGTTTTTTTTATAAATTTTGCAGACTTGACTGAAACTTTATTCAGCGTCTTGCTAAAACACTATCTGTCTCTTTACTGTAAATTCCAAAAATAATTCACTCGATTCAAACAAATTCTTAGTACTATAAATTATTAATGTTATTATCATATGTATTAACAGGGAAATGTGACTTCTGGTTGAATATATCTTTTGCATTTGAACAACTATATCGATTCCTGTTAGCAGAGTATCTGTAGAAAGAATTAACTCGGATTTCTGCGACACATAAACATGCCCTTCCAAAATTTTTTGTCCCTATTTGGCCCTTCCAAAATTTTTTGTCCTTATTTATAATTTAAAAATTAAATTAAAATTGTAGTTCCTCTGAAAAGACAAAATTAATAAGGATAATGTCTAGTAATAGCCTAAATATATTCTGTAACAAATTAAACTTTTTTATAAATTTTGTTTATGGTAAAAATTAAATTAAAATTGTAGTTTCTCTAAAAAGACAAAATTAATAAGGATAATGTCTAGTAATAAATATATTCTGTAACATTTTAGATTTTTTTTATAAATTTTGTTTATGCATTTCAAAAAAAATCTATATTCACAAAATGATATATTAGGAAATTTTAATAATGCGAATAAATAAATCATTTAAACATAAATTATACTTACAGCTACATGGAACGCAATTTCTTCTTCTATTATATCTTTTAAACGCTTACATTCTCCATTAAACTGTAATGTGAATAATTTTAAATATTTCATAGAAGCCGTCGATAATTATAAATAAATGAATAAAATTAATTTTTCCATTTTAAATGTTTAATCATTAAATATAATAGAGAAACTGCAAAATTTGAATATGTATAAATTTATTAAATATAATAAAAAAATTAACATTACTTTTACTCGTAATAGACCCAGTAATGAAACTGGATTTTGCACAAATATAAAAGTTTTATTTGAATGTTTAAAAATATAGTTTATATTTTAATTAGTAAATGATTGTGGGCTGATTTTTATATAAAATGAACGTTTGAAAGGGTGTAATTATTAAAAATAGATCACAATGTGTACATATTACCAGAATATCGTTTTTTGACAAACTAGTTTAGCATGGATAAAAATTTCCATGCATAAAATTGATGGATGGATGCGGAAATATGAACTGAAGTTAAAATTAATAATTTATGATAAATTAAAAAATAATAATCATTTTTATTTAGTGTTAATCGAGTAGCAATAGAGTTACTTGAAAATGTCTGAATTTTTTTTTCAAATTTGATGAAACATACACTCTATGTGGGTCTAAAAAGACAAAATTAATAAGGATAAGTAATAGCCTAAATATATTCTGTAACAATTTAAACTTTTTATAAAATTTTGTTTATGCATTTCAAAAAAATCTATATTCACAAAATGATATCTTAGCAAATTTTAATAATGCGAAAAAACAAATCATTTACACATAAATTATACTTACAGCTACATGGAAAGAAATTTCTTCTTCTATTATATCTTTCAAACGATGCACTTCTCCATTAAACTGTAATGTGAATAATTTTAAATATTTCATAGAAGTCGTCGATAATTATATCAATAAATAAATGAATAAAATTAATTTTTCCATTTTAAATGTTTAATCATTAAATATAATAGCAAAACTACAAAATTCGGATATGCATAAATGTATTAAGTATAATTAAAAATCTCTTAACATTATTTTTACTGGTAATAGACCCAGTAATAAAATTGGATTTTGCACAAATATAAAAGTATTATTTGAATGTTTAAAAATGTAATTTATACTTTAGTTAGTAAAGGATTGTGGGCTGATTTTTATAGAAAATGAACTTTTGAAGGGCTGCAATCATTAAAAATAGATCAGAATGTGTACATATTACCAGCATATCGTTTTTGGACAAACTAGTTTTGCATCGATAAAAATTTTTTGGCATAAAATTGATGGATGGATGCGAAATATGAACTGAAGTTAAAATTAATAAGTAATGATTAAATTAAAAAATAATAATCATTTTTATTTAGTATTAATCGAGTAACAGTAGAGTTACCTGAAAATATCTGAATTTTTCTCAGATTTGATGAAACATACACTCTATGTGGGTAAATTATTTTACTCTATTTACAGATAATTCACGAACTTTAAAGGATTATCTAATACAGCAAGTAATAAAATTGGATTTTGCACAAATATAAAAGTATTATTTGAATGTTTAAAAATGTAAAAGTAAATGATTGTGGGCTGATTTTTATAGAAAATGAACTTTTGAAGGGCTGCAATCATTAAAAATAGATCAGAATGTGTACATATTACCAGCATATCGTTTTTGGACAAACTAGTTTTGCATCGATAAAAATTTTTTGGCATAAAATTGATGGATGGATGCGAAATATGAACTGAAGTTAAAATTAATAAGTAATGATTAAATTAAAAAATAATAATCATTTTTATTTAGTATTAATCGAGTAACAGTAGAGTTACCTGAAAATATCTGAATTTTTCTCAGATTTGATGAAACATACACTCTATGTGGGTAAATTATTTTACTCTATTTACAGATAATTCACGAACTTTAAAGGATTATCTAATACAGCACTTCTCAAACTTTTTTCATTTACGACCCCATTTTTCATTACGAGATTTTTCGCGATCCCAGGTATTAAATATGAAATAAAACATACAAGTATATAAATCATTTACACACTTATTAAGATGAACACAATCAGCCAACTACATTGAATATACATATGTTGTCATAAGTTAAATATTGGGCGTTTGTGAAATTACATATAAACGGAAATTCAAGTGTTTGAATTTAATTTTTGCGACTCCAACATTTCGCTTAACAACCCCATTTGGGGGTCGCGATCCATAGTTTGAGAAGTCCTGATCTAGTTTGTTCATTCATGCAGATCGTGTTATGCGATCCTGATAAACAGAGCTTTAATGCAAATTCATAAAATTTCTTCTGGAATATAGAACTACTAAAATACTATGAAAATTAATAAAGTTTGTTCATTCATGCAGATCGTGTTATGCGATCCTGATAAACAGAGCTTTACTGCAAATTCAAAAACTTTCTTCTGGAATATAAGAACTGCTAAAACAATATGAAAACTAATAAAGTTTCGGCCATTTTTTAATTATTTAATAATAGTGTGCTATTTTCCGGCATTATTTCCTCTCTATACTGAGTGTTAATGCGTTAAATCATGTATATTTGAATTCGTGTTGTGACAGCTATTTACTTCTAGAATTAAATTATTAGGCATTTTGTTTGTCATTATATCATATTACTATTATGTATATTTGAATTCGTGTTGTGACAGCTATTTACTTCTAGAATTAAATTATTAGGCATTTCGTCTGTCATTATATCATATTACTACTAAGAAGTATTTTTCTTTTTTACACAATTAGATTAATAAATTTATTTTTGCCAACACTCCTTTTTATACAGAAAATATCAGATTAGAGATATTCGTTGATAATTAATTTTATTTTAAGAAATATGTGGAAAACTGACTTCCCAATTATTTTTGCAAAAGTTAGCTGCAACCAATCTAATTTTTCCTAATTAGTGGCAATTAAAAGTAATATTGACTATTGTTATATTATACAGTGTTTCTTATATAACATTACTCAAATTAGCATAGAAAAAATAAAAAAATAATTCGGTCCAATATAAGGTTCTGTCTGTAATATGCTTATTACTTTTTATACGGAAAATATCAGATTACAGATATTCGTTGATAATTAATTTTATTTTAAGAAATATGTGAAAAACTGATTTCCCAATTATTTTTGCCAAAGTTAGCTGCAACCAATCTAATTTTTCCTAATTAGTGGCAATTAAAACTAATATTGACTATTGTTATATTATACAATGTTTCTTATATAATATTACTCAAATTAGCATAGAATAGAAAAATAATTCTGTCCAATATACGGTTCTGTCTGTAATATGCTAATTATTTTGAAACGAATAATTTCACAATTTTTCTTAAATTATCTATTAATTTTCTTAGTATAATTATTATTCTAGATAATTTTTAAATTAAAATAAAAGATAAAGAAACTTACAAAATTATCCGCTTTCTCTCCTAGTTCTGAAAAACAAAAATTACTTTAATTAATTAAAAATATTTATTTGTCTAGGATTTTGTACACTATTTTATAATTAGATTATTAAAACATTGATATTTAATTTTTCTTAAATTATCTATTAATTTTCTTAGTATAATTATTATTCTAGATAATTTTTTAAATTAAAATAAAAGATAAGGAAACTTACAAAATTATCCGATTTCTCTCCTAGCTCTAAAAAACAAAAATTACTTTAATTAATTAAAAATATTTCTTTGTCTAGGATTTTGTACACTATTTTATATTTAGATTATTTAAACATTGATATTTTTACCAGGGACAAACGTTTCTATAAATATGCACGGTTTTATTTATTGTTAATATTTATGGCAAAACACATTATTGCAATTTACACATAAAAATGCAAATGTGGAGTTTATATTAATTTTAAACTATTGAGATTTAATAAAATTATATATTAAATGTCAACTGTTATAAAATGTAATCTTTAAATGGTGTTAATTAACATTACAAAATAAATTTTTATTATAATTTTCAGTAACATCCTACAGACTACAGTAGAATTTTGTGAACTACTTACCACTGATTGAAGTTTTCTTGATATACAGATGTGGACCTGCAAAAGGATAAAAAGAAAAATAATTAAAAAAAATTCCCTATACATAGATAAAGCTTTTACTATTTATAAAAAGAGCATCACAGTTTTTCATAAAAAATCTTTCAAATGATTATTAATAAATTAGCCATATACCTTGAAAATTATTATTTATGATATATTTTACTCTAATTATTATTCATATATTGTATTTGGCGTCATGTAATTATTTTTTTTTTTTAAAGAAGGTATTGGCTCAATTTCATAAATTATTTTTTCTAAAAATGTAGTTGACGATACTACACAATGATTAACTTAAAAACATTTCAAATATCGCCATCTCGTAAGAAGATCGTGTTAGAATTTCAAAATTGGTTGACATATAGATTGATTAATAAGGAATGATCTAATAAATTTTCGACGTTTTGGTATATTTGGGAAAAATTCATGCTATAAAAGCTAGAAGATAAAGATAATATTTTAATAAAAATTTGCTAGCAACCATAAGACATCATTATTAATAAAAAATTAAAACTTGTGGCAAAAAGTGGTTTAAATTATTCATACAGCTCTTAATGTGTTATATATGATAAGAACATTTTTTGTTATCATATTTATGTAAAAGGTTCATAGGAGGATCTTTCTTAGGAGATCTAATCTTTATGAGGTAAAATTGAGATCATTTTATTGTGTTTAAATATTGTCTGATCAATAGCAATCATTAATAATTGTCCCTTATAAATATTTCATGAAACCCTAAGGCCAACCGTGTAGTTTTAAATAATCATAAAAAATAAAATCGTTTAATACTTCATATTGGGGTACTAATCATTTTTATTAAATTATTAGGATCTGGTCATCACACACACTAAAATAAATGGGATAATTTTTGTCAACAGATGATACCAGTTTTCATTCTGGGAGAATACAAAGTAGTGGGGAGAAACTAGTCCTTCCACAGGTTGCTAATGCTTGCAAAAGGCTTAGCCGGATTACGGAAGATGGAGATCGATGGGCCGGGCCGGGACTCCATGATGAACATTTTTAAGGAGTGTGACCCGAGACTAGAACTCTGGTCCTCCAGAGTGGAAATCGAAATGAGCTAGAAGTGGAAATCGATTGCATCCACATGGAAGTGGAGCGTTTCCATGCGGCCAATCCGGCCGACAATGGGATCCCTTTGGCTAAAATCAAAATCCATTTACTATAGAGTTGAAGGTACGTCTGTGAATGTAGCCAACTAGCAACATGGCGGCGATCATCAACAACGACTTTTTTTCAAATATCGGGTAAGAGATCGCGTTTATTATAAAACATTTTGCATATGATCTCCAATAATTCCAGGCCTTTTTGTCTACGACAGACAGCTGACAAAGGCAGTAATCAATATAATGGAGATATACTTTTAATTTTTTATATCACTTTTATATTATTTGAATAAATTAGTATAGTTAAATATAGATTTTCAAAAATAATTTATCTTTCGCATATCCCTGGTGGTACGCATACAATAAATTGAGAATCACTGATCTATATCCATTGTTTGTTTTCTGCAACGATGGTTTACCATCATTTTCATATTATAGCATCGTACAGCGTCCTGAATAGTAATTAAGAAAAATGGTACTTTCTATAATACAAGAAATTATCCGGAATATATTGCAATGACCAAACAATATTTAAACACAATTTATAAATTTATTGCATATAGAGTGTATTTCTTTTTGCATAAATAAGCATAATTTTTACAAGTTTCTAACTATAGAATTAATATAGATAAATCATTTATTAGGCTTTCTTTGTTACAAATTTCAATGAAAATTTATCAGTGGTAGTAAACTGAAAAACACCTCTATGAATAAACCTGAAAAACAAAAATTACTTTAATTAATTAAAAATATTTATTTGTCTAGGATTTTGTACTATTTTATAATTAGATTATTAAAACATTGATATTTTACCAGGGACAAACGTTGCTATAAATAAGCATGGTTT
This sequence comes from Olivierus martensii, assembly GCA_000484575.1. NCBI lineage: Eukaryota > Metazoa > Arthropoda > Arachnida > Scorpiones > Buthidae > Olivierus > Olivierus martensii. The sequence continues at coordinate 21,161 of AYEL01079720.1, read as the reverse complement.
TATTTATTGTTAATATTTATGGTAAAATACATTATTGCACATAAACATTTACACATAAAAATGCAAATGTGCAACGTTAACTACTGAGGGAGATTATATTAATTTTAAACTATTGAGATTTAATAAAATTATATATTAAATATCAACCGTTATAAAATGTAATCTTTAAATGATGTTAATTAACATTACAAAATAAATTTTTATTATAATTTTCAGTAACATCCTACAAACTACAGTAGAATTTTGTGAACTACTTACCACTGATTGCAGTTTTCTTGATACAGAGATGTGGACCTACAAAAGGGTAAAAAGGAAAAGAATTAAAAAAAAATTCCCTATACATAGATAAAGCTTTTGCCATTTATAAAAATAGCATCACAGATTTTCACAAAAAATCTTTCAAATGATTATTAATAAATTACCATATTCTTGGAAATTTATTATTATTTATGATATATTTTACTGTAATTATTATTCATATATTGTATTTGGCGTCATGCAATTATTTTTTTATGTTTTAAAAGAAGGTACTGGCTCGATCTCATAAATTAGTTTTTCTGAAAATACAGTTGACAATACTACACAATGATTAACTTAAAAAGATCCAAATATCGCCATCTTGTAAGAAGATCGTGTTAGAATTTTAAAAGTGGTTGATCTAATAGATCGCTTAATAAGAAATGCTCTAATAAATTTTCGACATTTTGCATATTTGCTTTATTAAATATTTGGTAAAAATTCATGCGATAAAAGCTAAAAGATAAAGATAATTTTTTAATAAAAATTTGCTAGCAATCATAAAACATCATTACTAATAAAAAAATTAAAACTTGTGGCAAAAAATGGCTTATATTATTCATACAGCTCTTAATGTGTTATATACGATAAGAGCATTTTTTGTTATCATATTTATGTAAAAGGTTCTTAGGAGGATCTTTCTTAGGAGATCTAATCATCATGAGGTAAAATTGAGATCATTTTATTGTCTGATCAATAGCAATCATTAATAATTGTTCCTTATAAATATTTCATGAAAGCCTACGACCAAGCGTGTAGTATTAAATAGTCATAAAAAATAAAATCGTTTACTACTTCATATTGGGATATTATTTTTATTAAATTATTAGCATCTGGTCATCACACTGATTAAAATAAATGGAATACTTTTTTGTCAACAGATGATGCCAGTTTTCATTCTGGGAGAATACTATGTAGCGGGGCGAAACTAGCCCTTCCACAAGTTGCTAATGCTTGCAAAGGGTTTAGCCGGATTACGGAAGATGGAAATCGACTGGCCGGGCCCGGACTCAATGATGAACATTTTTAAGGGGTGTGACCCGAGACCAGAACCCTGGTCCTCCAGAGTGGAAATCGAAACGTTTTCATGCGGCCAATCCGGCCGACAATGGGATCCTTTTGGTGAAAAACAAAATCAATTTATTATAGGGTTGAAGGTACGTCCATGAAAGTAACTAACTAGCAACATGGTGGCGATCATCAAGAACGACTTTTCTTTCAAATATCGAGTAGGAGATCGCATTTATTATAAAACATTTTGCATATGATCTCCAATAACTCTAGACCTTTATGTCTACGACAAACAGCTGACAAAGGCAGTAATCAATATAATGGAGATATACTTTTAATTTTTTATATCACTTTTATATTATTTGAATAAATTAGTATAGTTAAATATAGTTTTTCAAAAATAATTTATCTTTCGCATATCCCTAGTGGTACGCATACAATAAATTGAGAATCACTGATCTATCCATTGTTTGTTTTCTGCAAAGATGGTTTACTATCATCCATATTATCGCATCGTACAGCATCCTGAATAGTAATTAAGAAAAATAGCACTTTTTATAATAGAAGAAATTATCCGGATATCTTGCAATGACCAAATAATATTTAAACACAATCTGTAAATTTATTGCCTATGAAGTATATTTCTTTTTACATAAATAAGCATAATTTTTACAAGCGGATATCTTGCAATGACCAAATAATATTTAAACACAATCTGTAAATTTATTGCCTATGGAGTATATTTCTTTTTACATAAATAAGCATAATTTTTACGTGTCTCTAACTATAGAATTAATTTAGATAAATCATTTATTAGGCTTTTTTTTTGTTACAAATTTCAATGAAAATTTATCAGTGGTAGTAAGCTGAAAAACACGTCTATAAATACAGAAATTTATTGAAATGCATACTTGCAGATAATTAAATTTCTCAACAGAATATCTATAATTTCATTAAAGCTATTGCTAAAACTGTAATTGATTTATTTAATGTCTTTGTATTTCTTATAAAAAGCTTTAATCTTGTATAAGTACTTCATTAATAAACGGTTTAAACAAAAATAAAAGGGGTATAAACAGTATTTAAAAAAATCTATATTTACCTTCTACTAGGTCTGCGCAAATTGTTGAAGGTCCAGTAGTAACACATATCTCTGAAAGCATAAAAACACAAGAATTAAAATTTTAATGAAACATAATTTAATTAATTGAGTTTTGCATTAATTGTTAATGATTAGAATATGAGAAATATATTTATTTATTTAATAAAGAGGATAGTGGGCTGTACGCTGTGATTTAGCCTCATGAAAAATGAAGGGGGAAGTTATTAGGATAGAGGAAGTTAAGAAAATATCGAAAGTTACTACCAGAAGAAAATGTGCCATGTCACTAGTGGAAAGTAGTGGTAACCGCATTCAGTACAATTTAAACATTAAAAAATATAAATCAATAATAGATGTATAAGAAAGTCTTTACTTGGAAAGACCGACTGTTAATGCTAATATATAGATAATATTATGAAAACTCCGATAATATACATGAACATGACAGTGCCAAATGCGAGAAAAAAACTATTCCAAGAAGAAATACCCTACATGGGAACAATAAAGAATTTCCGTCAGATAAACAATGACCTCATAGAAACACGACAATTCAAAAATAAAATTATATTGAGAAAGAAGAAAAAATAACATAAAAAATAAAAAACAAAATATAACAAACATAATAATTATAATGATACAATTATTTAAAATTTGATTCAGATGCCCCAGATACAGAAAATAATTAAACTGCTGAATCTATTTATTAGGCTTTTTTTTGTTACAAATTTCAATGAAAATTTATCAGTGGTAGTAAGCTGAAAAACACGTCTATAAATACAGAAATTTATTGAAATGCATACTTGCAGATAATTAAATTTCTCAACAGAATATCTATAGTTTCATTAAATCTATTGCTAAAACTGTAATTGATTTATTTAATGTCTTTGTATTTCTTATAAAAAGCTTTAATCTTGTATAAATATTTCATTAATAAACGGTTTAAACAAAAAAAGTGGTATAAACAGTATTTTAAAAAATGTATATTTACCTTCTACCAGGTCTGCGCAAATTGTTGAAGGTCCAGTAGTAACACATATCTCTGGAAGCATAAAAACACAAGAATTAAAATTTTAATGAAAGATAATTTAATTAATTGAATTTGGCATTAATTGTTAATGATTACAATAGGAGAAATATATTTATTTATTTAATAAAGAAGATAGTGGGCTGTCCTCTGTCGTTTAGCCTTGAGAAGAATGAAGGGTGAAGTTATGAGGATATAGGAAATGAAGAAAATATTGAAAGGTCCCTACCAGATGATAATGTGTCATGTTACTAAGTGGAAAGTAGTGGTAGCCGCATTCAGTACAATTTTAACATTAAAAAATACAAATCAATAATAAATGTACAACAAAGACTTCACTTGGAAAAACCAATAGTTAACGTTAATATATAGATTACATTATAAAAACTCCGACAATACACATGAACGCTACAGCTCCAAATGCGAAAAAAAAACTATTAGAAGAAGGAATACCCGACAATTGGGAACAATAAACAGTTTTCGTCAGGTAAACCATGACAATCACAAAAACGCGACAATTCAAAAATAAAATTATATTGACAAGGGAGAAAAATAAAATAAAAACTAAAAAGCAAAAAATATAACAAACATAATAATTATAATGATACAATTATTTAAAATTTGATTCGGATGCCCCAGATACAGAAAATAATTAAAATACCGAACCTAAAGCCTTAGAATCTGTTAAAAATTGAATAAATGCCTTAAAAATTAATTGGTTAGTGATAAAATAATGAAGATCATAAGACCAGTTGTAACCATTTAACACAGCCTGCCTTTCCAAGTTTTTCCTTTGTTTCGTAAAGTTCAATCAGTCAAAGATTAAATGTTAAACATCCTGACGATATCCTCGGGAACAGTTAATTATCACTATCCCTTAATTTAAACCTATATAAATAATTATTGAAGTTTCCTTGCCCGGTGATAATTTGAGACAAATGAAAATTGGGAATAAAATTTTTGTTGGCTAACTTTTCCTTAATAGACAGTAAAAAAGAAGAAGCATTCCTACCAGTGATTGCATTATTCCAATCTTGCAGCCAAAATCAAAAATGGTTTCCAAATAATTCCTTTAATATAAGTAATTGGGACTTTCCCAAACCAGAACGGGTGACGCGACCTCGCATATTTCTTTGCCAATGAATCGGCCCTTTCATTCCCACGGATTCCAGTATATATATATATATATACAAACTGGAAAACGATTTTATTTCATTTGAAAATCATAAATTATATTTATTGATAGTGAAATGCGGCTGGGTGAGTTGTGGTATCCTTTTGCAGTCGAATAAGGCAGAGTTGTAGATATCCTTTTGCAGTCGATATTCGCAAAATGGCTGGCCACTTCTAGATTTGGTCAAGTCATTTGGCCAAAGTCCAGCATATATATCTACATTTTTCCATATTCTGAGAGATAATTCCACTCATATTAGAGGGTGGGTAAGTTCTATAATTTGAGTCAGTATTCTAAGACGAACATCTGGCGTGACAGACCATCCCATTGTCACTGGTGAATATATCAAAATTCGTACGAATGCACTCCGCTTACTTAGTTCCGCAAAACTTCTAGCTTTGGCCAGTTTTCCTTGGACTTCTCGAATTGACCATTGATTATCGGCCGCATGGCGAATTGCCCAGCCAAAGCACGAAATAGTCGTAAATTCAAGTATATTTCGAACTTTGTCCAAATCACTTGGTCAAATCTAGAAGTGGCCAGCAATTTCGCAAATTGACAGTTACATATCGATTCCTATAAATAGGGTATCATTAGAAAGGTATAATCTTCGAATTTCTCCGATCAGCAAAATATTTGATGATACTAATAATGTAAACATTGCATTAAAATTATAGTTCTTCTAAAAAGACAAAATTTACAGATGGAGCTGTAACAAAATAATGGTTATAGTCCTTAGATGTATTGAGAACCGCAGTCAACAGTCATTTTATATCCTTTTGCCGATAGACAATCACGGAAAACTTCATGAAAAGTAAACCATAATACTATATTTCTTTTCTAATTTATAAATACAGTAGTTACTTATCTGACAAACGAAGATGGCATTTGGAAAAGATTTCCTTCTAATACTTTGCAACTACATCTTTTTATCTCCAATTTTTCTTTCTTTGCGTCAAACGAAAGAATCTATAACCCTTTTCTGTTCGATTAAAAAACTTACAACACTATAACAAGGAATGTTCTTAAAAAATAAGCAGAAAGCCTATGAACGCAATGATAACTTTCTATCTAAAAGGATATAAAATGATCGATTTGGCGGCATCTGATGACGCAAAGAAATGCGGTACTCTATATATCTAGGGACTTTAAAATGGTTACCATCTACAGTAATTTTTCCTTACATTGACTTTATCGAGTGATACACGAAAATTATTATAAGATTAATTCACAAGATTTCTGCTCATTTATTTTTGCGGGAAATATCTAGTCTATACTAATACCTATTAGGGATGTTTAAATAAAGAACTTTTAATAATATCTTCACGCAACGATGTCTTAACGTAAACATTTGGTTAATAAAAAGGTTAAACAGAAAATCATAAAAGTACTAGGAAAAAAACTTCGTTGTTAGAGTTTTATGTTGTCATGGAGCATGAAGTTTGGTGGAGTTTTGATAACGCAAAACAACAAAATTTACAAAATCGATGAAGCATTAAGAGATGTAAATAATTGAATAATTACGTTAGTAACAATGGAAAATTCGACGTAGCGAAATGTGCAATCGAAAAAGTGACTTCTAAATGTTGTGATTTCAATATTAAAATTGTGTTGAAAATGTTCTTTTAGTAGATTAAAAAGTTCGAAAGCTATAACGGTATACGTTTACCTGTATTTGACTAGTAACAATGGAAAATTCGACGTAGCGAAATGTGCAATCGAAAAAGTGACTTCTAAATGCTGTGATTTTAATATTAAAATTGTGTTGAAAAAGTTCTTTTAGTAGATTAGAAAGTTCGAAAGCTATAACGGTATACGTTTACCTGTATTTGATTGCTTTTACCTGAATCTTATTCTAAACATCTTGCAGGAAACCCAACTGATGTATTTTTTAAAAATTGTTAAACAACAAAATAATATCATTTTCTGTAAGCTTCTGTAATAATGCTTTCAAATGATTATATGGCCAGTTGTGTTTGAGAAATATAAGATCCTATATTAAACTATCGATAATTTTCTTTCACATTTGAAAGAAAATTAACCGCTACGCCTTAATCAAAAATCTTTCGTGCATATTTCGAAATTTCACCATCCAATTTTTGAATAGAAATTTTCAAAATTATTAGTTAAATAGATATATATATAATTATATATACATCAGCATGTATATATGAATATATGCTATATATATTTAACGGAAAAGGATTACTTGTACAATGCTTTAAAGAAATAAAATTAAACACTAAATGAAAAGCAAATGAAATTTTATAGTTAAATAACTAAATAAAAACTGTAGTTCTACAAAATGTTAATTCAACTAAATAAAATAGTTCCTCAGAATGTTAATTCATTACTGTACCCTCGAAAATAGTTAAAAGATTTTATATAATGCCAATAATAAAAAAAAGACAGAAAAAACGCCAAAATATTAAAAACAAAAATTCTAACGCTAATCATGTCTAAAAAAGCCAAAAAGAGCTCATTTGGCGTCAAAAGAGCATTCATTACTGTACCCTCGAAAATAGTTAAAAGATTTTATATAATGCCAATAATAAAAAAAGCCAGAAAAAACGCCAAAATATAAAAAAAAATTCTAACGCTAATCATGTCTAAAAAAGCCAAAAACAGCTCATTTGGCGTCAAAAGAGACAATCTGGTAACGCTGATTGCAAAACATCACTAGTCGGCCGGATGGCCGCGTGGTAAAGCTTTGGCTTACCACCCTGGAGGTCCGGGTTCAAATCCTCGTTTTTCAGGAGGAGTCCGGGCCCGGCCCGTTGAACCCCATCCTTCAACCATCCGATTGACCCCATCACGGGTGATGGCCAGCCTGTGATGGGCTCTACAAGTGGCCGCCGCCAGATACAGTATATCCCATGAGGATATGGCGGCGTAATCTAATTAACCTTAACCTTAACCTTAACCTCAAAACATCACTAAACATCTGATTCTGGAGTACAGTGCTGTCAAAACATGAACGGCGCTTACGGTAAATTTAAAAATGAGCTCCGACATTCATGCCGGAAAAATAATGGAATCAGAATATTGATTGTCAGATTTTTGATAGTCAACCTGTATTAGGTTATGTTTTTTCTAGTTATTTTAACTTCTTCTTTTAGTGTTTTCCACCATTACCAATATTATTTTCGCGACTTATCTGCCGAGTATCCATAGGGGTAGGCTATTTAAACGTCATGGCCAACGTCGCTTTTAGATTTATCTCTAAAGCATTGTGATGGATATTTTGTTAAACTTCTGATATAATATTTTAAGATTTCTCATTGACAGAAAACATTTCCAAAAAGACAATTAAAAATGTATGCACAATAAATGTGTGTTTAAGACCCATATATAATAAAGATACAGTCAAAGCCGGTTATAGGGAGTCGGTTATAAGGGAAATTTCGATATAAGGGACAAACGCATCCGGTCCCTGCGAAAAACCTGTTTTGTATGTATTTTTCGTCCCATATAATGGATTCGGAGATAATGGAAAATTCGGCTATAAGGGAGATTTTTTTTCCATTTTGCAATACTCTTCCTTGTGATGACTCAGTTTTCATCTTGCTTTACGTGTACCGGCCGTCAGTATAATTTATTTAAAAATAATTAAAAACATCATGAAAAGCCAATTTATTGTTTTTTCTCTCCCTATTCCCCGACCGCCAAATTTTCTGTCAGTATTTAATAATTTAAAAATTAATGAATACAAATTAAATTAAAATTGTAGTTCTTCTAAAATGACAATATCCGCAAGTGGCGCTGTATCCTAAAAATGGCGCTACTTAATAAATATAAGTTCGTAGAAGTTAAGTTCACCTAATAAGTAATACTAGACATTATCCGCTAATTTATATGAGCGGATAATATCTAGTAGTAATTATTTCCCATTTTATGTATATCGCACTACAAGATCCATAACTGGTAATCGAATAATTACACAACTCAATTAAATCGATATTCGGTTAAAACCGAAATAACAACACTAGTTGAAAACTCTTCAATGTTTACTTTTCATAAGTTCCGGGCCCGGCCCGTAGATGCCCGTCCTCCACAATCCGGGTGACCCCTAGGCAGGGGTGGGCAGACTGTGAAAGGGCTTGTTTCGCCTGGTCACTTAGTATTCTCATTGAATAGAAAGTGGCGTCATCTGTTAACAAAAAGTATGTTTAGTTTGCCCACGCAATGACGCGCCGATTTGTTACGTATTCGGATATAAGGGACGTCGCTTATAAGGGACAAAAAGTGTATGTCCTGTCGATTCCCTTATTACCGGCTTCGAGTGTATTTTGTTTTTACATGAACTGATTATGTAAACTGGAATAACTGAATAGAGACAAATTCACGCATTTAATGACAGAAATTATTATCTCTTTATTTAATTTAAAAAATAAATTGATATCAAAAATAAGAAAAAAATAATTTATAAACATAATTAATAATTTTTAATAAATCATATTTATTTTATAATCTAAACTAGGTTTATTTATATCGAAAACATAGGTTTACCTTTAATTCCAGATTCGGAATCAGGCGAAACTGCAACGTTTCTGCAGCACACCTGAAATGAATTTGATTTTATATAAAAACAAGGTATAATTTAAAATGAATTACAGTATATATCGAGTTTAAACATGACATTATATTACTTTGATATTGAAGAAACATTTTAATCTTAAACAAATATCATAAGGAAAGCATTTTTTGAGAAACAAGACGAAAATAAACGAGGTCACTACCATCCAATCAATCAATAACATTAATTATTTGATAATAAATAGGATAATAAGAGTGAAATAATAATAAAACAACTGCAAAGTTCGATGTGCATCATAATTACGTATAAATAAAACTGATTAAATTCAATAGTATAATCAGGGCCAGGGAGGTGTGCGAACGGTGCGATCGCATAAGGCCCACCATTCTGGGTGATCCAACTCTTGATCGAAATTTTTTTTTTTTTTATTGTTAAAGACCCCGGAAGACAACATTGCACCGGGCAACGCTTTTCTTGGGCAAGTTTTGAATATAATAACCGATACGTTTTTAGAACTAGTGAAAACTACATAAGTGAAATATATGAAAACCGCAAAATGTTTACTGATTTTCATATTTTAAATCGAACATAAAAAATATTTTTAATGAAAAGCATATTAAAAATACGTATGCCACATGTGGACGGTCAAAAAATCGGCACCATAGATGTTTCTCGCTTTTTTTTTATATACATGACATTTGAAACTAGACCACATATACATTGGGTAAAAGTAAATACATCATAATTTATTGAATTTAAGATTTTAGATATATATGAGCCGCTAAAAGGTACAAAAAAGTGTATGTCCTGTCGATTCCCTTATTACCGGCTTCGACTGTATTTTGTTTTTACATCTCCTAATTATTATTATTATTATTTTTTTTTTTTGTAAATTTTAATAAAGTATAATATTATATAATTCAATGTTTTTAAAGCTATTTTTTATTGAAACTCATCTGATATAATTATTAAAGCTTCAATCCATTTCAAATCTGCTATTATTATTACAATTATTTAAAAGCCATAAAATAATTCAATATTAAATCATTTCGAAAAATTTATAAATGATTTTCTTTTTTATAATAACTGGTGTTATATTCAATTAAATGAACAGAATAGATGAATAAGAGAGGTCTGTGAATTGAGTCTGCATATGAAAAATGTTTACTAGCTAGTTGAATTTCCACTTACAAGATCTGGAACTATACTAAAACTATATAAACTATAACAGTATAACTAAATTAGACTAGTAATCAGTCCTGTGATAGTATCACAGGACTGATTACTATGACTTCTGATTTAAAATACAAAAAAATTAAATATTAACCTGGTTTTTTTTTTATAATTAGCTAATAATAATGTATCACTTTGTCACTCACTCTATTTAGAATTTTTATTTATTAAAACTGATAAACCAGAATTTGAATTTAGACTTTTAGTGAAATTCACAGCATCCATGTACAAATTTGAAAAAGATCTATCTACTAAATGGTCTGATGAATTGCTTGAAAACAATATCCATTAGTTGTTGAGAATGATATGATCCTAAATATAAACTGAATTATTCAGGATAAAGATATGCTATATATATTATTCTCACTTTAAATTATTATTCTCAATTTTAAAAATAAAATTATTTGTTGTAGCTGAATAATCTTCTAGCTGGAGAATTGTTATAGCAGAGCAATTCAATGTAATTTGCAGTGCTAATATATCCAGTAACATAGTATTTACTTCAGATTTGTTAATTATTATTTTGCATTGTTCCAAGTTGTGCTCATTGTATCCCCTCCTCTATCAGGCTATTTGGAAAGAAAAGAATTGTTGAATTTTAAAGAATATCTAAATTATATATTTGGTACATACATAATATCCTTTATTATTCTTGCATATATTAAAGCTCTTCAGAAAGTTATTGATAATAAATTGAGAACTTATGCTGAGTTACAGTAATTTAAAGAGAGGAAATACACTTCTTAAACATAAGGGTTATGAAAGAAACTGATTTTTTTTTCTACTGGAATTTACTTGAAGCTGCCATATTTGCCTATCTATATATTTTTTAGTGTTGCATACTTAAACTTATAAAATAACAGCATTAAAATTTTGCTCACTTTTTGAAGATTTATAAAACAACTATTTTTCATTAATAATACATTTAGTAAATATAGATATATCATTTAAAAATTTATATGAAAACCAAATATTATATATAATAAGAATAGACTGCATAAACTAAATCTAGAATCATATTAATGTTAATATTTTTAAATATATCTTGCTAAAATATTGAGTTAAGAAAAAGACACATAAAAATATTCATTAAAGTGCAATAATTCTGAATTTAATAGATTGGTTAAAAAAAAGTCAGATTTATTATTGAAAGAGCAAGACTATTTAAGATTCCCTTATTAAACACTAATGATGATTGTTAATTGACAGGTGTAAGAATTAATGAATTAATAAAATAAGAGTTAATGAAAAAATAAGAATTAATGAAAAAAACAATCGGGATAAAGTTTAATGCAACACACTATATCATGGATGAATATTACTGCTCTTAGTGATAGATTGCTTTTGGAAAATAATAATGCATTATCTAATCAGGCAGTTTTGTTAGTGCAAAATGTGAATACAGATTTTTATTAATATATGACACATTTATAGAGGTCATCCAAGAAGATATGATTAATAAAAAAAGTTACAGATAACCTGTTTTGAAACTTGAATATCATGTTAACATTATAAAGTATATTATAAGATTCAAATATAAATACATATATAAGTATGTATTTATATTTGAATCTTGTAAATTTAATTTATAATGTTCATTTTTGGAATAGAAATTATCTTCAGATAACTTCAAAATCAAGCTCTATAAAGTCAAGAAAAATATTTTTATTTAAATGAAAAAAATTTATAAAAACCACGGAATAAAATTTTCAACTTTGCAAAGCCATCTTCAGTTCCATTAACTAAATTAAAAATTATAGAATAGAACAATGTTCTGTTCTGTAATTTAAACTGAAAATGGCTTTGCAAAGCCAAAAAATTTATTCAATGTTTTTATAAATAGTTTTTATTTAAATAAAAATGCTTTTCCTACCTTTATAACATTTGATTTTGAAATTGTTATACAGTAGGTGAATTTGAAATATTAATCCTCTTCATATTTTTTTTTATTTCTATAATTTACAATATATTTTTACTCAATGATTGCATTTTCCTAGTCAACAATTTATAATACATTATTGTTCTTAAAGTTATTTAAGTTGGCATAAGAGGTGCACTCACTCGTGAAATGTTTGTAGTTCAATACTAAGGCCTTGATTGTATATCTTTGAATGAGCAGACTTAAAATTTTGAGAGAGAGTTTTAGTTGGATCTTTCTGCTTCTTTGATTTTAATTTTTATATATAACTATTAATAGATGAAAATTCAAAATTACTTAAATCAGTTTTTCTTGAAATATAATGTTTTATTAATTGTTTATCTTATTTATTTTTAACTATATTTACTTAAGAAAAATTCTTAAATTTTTTTATTATGATTTTTCCCTGAAAAATTAGTTTGATAAATTTTCTGATTTAAAATTTTTTTGTAAAATATGTTAGATATTAATGTTCTGAATTTTACAGGATTTATTCTCTATTAGAATTAAACATTTTATAGTGAAATTTAATTTAACTTTATTTTGTAATCAATATCAATGAAATTGATCTAATAAATAATTAAAAATAAATAAAACAAAGTTGAAATATATCTTTAAATTTACACTTCTTTAAATATAAAATTAATTTCGATATTGAATTCAGATAGCACAAATGAAGAATAAAGGTTATAATTCCTGTTTGAGTGGTTGGTTTTCATGGTTTGGTTTTGGAGAAGAAAAAGAAAAAAAAGGAAATAAAATTAGTAAGTATTGATTTTATTTTACATTTTCAGAAAATGTATCCCATTTACAACTGTTAAGCAAATTACGTTAATATTGAAGAAATTAAAAAATCTATATACAATAAGTCATAATAATTTATAGATTTTAATGCTGAAATGCCAAATTTGAAATCATAATCTTCATTTTACTAGGGGATTTATGCGATTCAAATAATTCTAAACTAGCCAAATTTGAAAGTACTTGAAATTTAATTTTAATCATTTTTTTTTTAATAAGTTTTCTATTTCTTTTTTAATTTTTATTTTTTAAACTTTTAAAGTAGAGAATTGACTTTTACATTGATTTGTGAACAAATATTGGTAATTCTTGCTTTCATGTTAATGTTCATTGTGTATGTATAAACAATAGGTAAGTGTATGCATTCTATGTATCTAAACAAAAAGTCAAAAAGTATGTCAAATGTTAAATTTATCCTATGCATTATATTGGATTGTTTATAGCATTGCATGAGTACTAGTTGAGTTTTTTGTCATGTTATATGAATTTCTGTTATAGAGGAGTCCATTATATGGGAGTTTATTGTATCAACAGAAGTAAATATGAATATAAATTGCAATAAATTAGTGCTTCTCAAACTATGGGTCGTGACCCAAAATAGGGTCGCGAGGCGAAATGCTGAGGTGCTAAAATTAAATTCAAACACTTGAATTTCAGTTTATATGCAATTTTGCAAATGCCCAATATTTAATGTTTCAAAATTAAATTCAAACACTTGAATTTCAGTTTTATGTAATTTCACAAATGCCCAATATTTAACGTATGACAACATGAGTTTATATGTAATTTCACAAATGCCCAATATTTAACTTATGACAACATATATCGGTGTGGTTGGTTGATTGTGTTCATCTTAATAAGTGTGTAAATGATTCACAAATGTTCAATATTTAACGTATGACAACATATGTATTTTCAGTTGGTTGCCAATATTTAACGTACGACAACATATGTATTTTCAGTGTAGTTGGCTGAATTTCACAAACGCCCAATATTTAACGTATGAATTTTCAGTGTAGTTGGTTGATTGTGTTCATTTTAATTGACAACATATGTATTTTCAATGTAGTTGCCTGATTGTGTTCATCTTAATATGTGTGTAAATGATTTATGTACCTGTATGTTTTATTTCATATTTAATACCTGACATTTTGTTTCATATTACACGAAAAATGGGGTCATGAATGAAAAAAGTTTGAGAAGCACTGCAATAAATAAATGCTAAACATTCATAAATATAGCATTTCAACCCATATAAGTAGTATTATTATATAGATTTGTAACAGACATCGTCATTTGCTACAAATTGGAAAAATCAAAATAGTCGATCAAAGTAGTATTATTATATAGATTTGTAACAGACATCGTCATTTGCTACAAATTGGAAAAAAAAAAAAAAAGAAAAGGAAGCAGAAGCAGCATGCCTTCTGGCTACCATGGTTACATTGAAACATTATGTGTATAATTTTGATTCCCAAATTGTGTCCAAGTTAGTAGTTCATCTGTTTAAAAGCTCATATATTTGTCTCTCAATGATTATGAAAAATAAAAACTCTTTTAACATTTAAATGATATAAATAATTTAGTACAATTGTCTTAATTAAGACTATATTTTTTTTCTTTAGATCGGGTCAGCAACGCTGTGCCCGCGAAGCAAGTTTTAAATGCCCGCCATTCAAACATCTGAAATCTAAATTTAGATATTTGAACAACAAATACTCATAGTTGTAATGAATAATTTTAGTTAAAATTCTTTACAATTGTACACTTTGATTTTATCTTCATCATTTTAACAATTGTATCGAATTTACAATTAAATTTTTGATGAAAACTGAATCTTAGTGACATCTATATAACACTAAATGAATCAATTTTCGAGTACTAGAGACATCTGATGCCGCACATAGTGAACTATTTTCTGTCCCCACTATACTCGTATACTCTATCTAGCCACTGCGTGCTACAGTGCCTGCCGAACTCCCGCATTTCTGAAATATGCCCTCCTATTAAAAAAGGTTGCTGACCACTGCTTTAGATTGAATAAATCATTGTTTAAGTATAAACTGTTGTTTTATTGATCTTTAACATTACTATAGTAAATTCTATAGTTGAGAACATAACTCATTTTTACTATTATGTCTATGAGAAATAAATTCTGCTTTGCAAGATTTATTGTTATTTGCTTCATGAGTACACTCTAGAAACAAATTAATTTGTAAAGTTGAGAATTCCCTGTATATTTATTATATAATAGTTAGTATAAAAACTTTTATAATAAATCATTATATTAATTTATGATCAAATATAAATTAATGTTAATCTAAAATATAACTAAATGTATTTTATAGCTCAACAGTTTGAAGAAGCAATGACAAGTGAAGAAAAAGCTAAATTATATGAAGCGATAGGATATCAGGAAAATGCTGTTCCAACAGAATATCCAAAAGAAGTAACTTAAATTATACTTCTTATAAATGAATAATAGTATAGAATTTTAATTAAATAGTTTCATGCAAGTACAATGCATTTTATAAGATATATAGTAGGGCTGCCCTATCTTTTTATGACTGTGAGCTATTTTTTTCACCAGAGCGATATAGCGATCTACCGATATCTAGAGAATAAAGTACAGAAATAACATGTCGTCTATATAATTCAAAATTTATTAAGTAAAATAAACAATTCTTCGTAACATGAAAATATGAAAATAATTACAAATACATAGGTACATAAACAAAAATTTTAATGCAATATTTGGCACTGTGAATATTTTGCAATTGATTCAAAATTTGGATTATATGATGAAAGAGATAATCATAAAATTTTTATGAACATATTTTATTGTGAATGTAAGTTTGATTTTAAATCTATAATTTTTGCTCCGCATATTTCGGAGCTTTCAGATATTCATTTTTGTAATTAGAGCATTGTTCGAAAATGTTTTTCAATATTTTCATATTTTGGACTAGCAATAACTGAATTATATATTAGACAAGAGCATTTGCCATTAACCATGGAAAAAAGAAATCATGTTCCCATTCATCATGGTAATGATAAGTTTTAATTTTATTTTCTACACTCATAATTATGGTTAAAAAAGAAAAAAATTAAATAATTGAAGATGCGTATTTTTTTAATAAATTTAACCCTTTAAGCCGAATATATATTATTGTCTGGACCTGAGTAATGTAATAAAGATATAAAAGACATTTGAACCTGTAAATGCATTTGTCCAACAAACTTTTGCTTACTCATCGAAATAATCTTCATTTATTGTTTTTGATATATTATTATATTCTACCAATTGATCTGATCTGCTATTACTTAATAAATGATAAAAGACACAAAGAACGAAAATACTTAGGTATAACCTCACTTTTCTTTTTTCAACAAGAATACAGACCACCTTTACTACATATTGTAAAGTGGAAGTTTTAACGAGCGAGTTAATCGGAAGATGGTCTGAAGCATGTGATTGACTAAACAGCTTGTTGCAATCGACTGGTTGGGCAGCCCTGATATATAGGATGTCTGTAAAGTTTGGAATTAATATAAATATATTTTATTAATATAATTATTTTGAATAGATGGTAAAATTTTGTTAATTTCAAAACATATTTGAAAACAATATGAAATATTCTGTGAATATTTGACTTGTCAGTATTAATAAATGTGAATCCCTTATCCAATTCTATTCCAAGTATTTAATTTTCATAGAAAAAACTTTTGACTTTAACCTCGCAATAACAATGAGACGACCCAACTCTTGGCCAAGTTACAGTGGTTCGACTTTACATTATCCTTATTTCTCTGTACGCAATAAACGATGGAAACGATCTGTTCTTAGGATCTTAAATTTTCTACAACCTAGGTTTGAATCCAGGTTTAAAGAGACACATGATTAACTGTTAACTCCATCTCTCCCACTCGCTGATTACAAATGAATATCCAGAGAGCTTTTAATACTGTATATACAGTACCGATGAACTTCGGGATGTAAGTCACCTTACATGCCCCTGGAGGATTAACGAGGACAAATACAATACCAAAAGGAATATTTGTTTAGACGTTTCTATTGTTAGATGGCGGATGGCGTCTTATCGGGGTTTGCTTATTCCATATAAATGAAAATTTTAATTTCCAAATTTATTTATTTATATAAAATTTTAATTAATTTAAAGATAAATTTAAATATATAAAATCGAGAATTGCTGGAAGTGTAGATGTTTTATAAAGATATTAAACTAGAATGGATAATAAATGGAAATAATAAACAATAAAAATTGGCTGTTGATCATAGATATATTTATCATCATCATCATTCTGAAATATATAAAAACAGTGAAAACAACTGATTTGAAAATATCATTGTTTTTAATTATGTATAATAAATTTCTTCTTTTCTGTTTAATTTTAAATCATTTTAATTGCAATATAAAGTGTCATTTTCACTATAATATGAAGAAAAATGACATTATTTTTATTGCTATCTCTCATAAAAGATGATGATGATAAAAAATTTATTATTTGACTCAGAAGATACATCATAGAAAATCATAATTTAGAACATTGTCCATATTTGATCTACAAACTATAGAACTTGTAAGAGGGGAAATTATAGTCTGTAAATCAAATATGGGCTGTGAAAATTTCTAATTTAAGCTGTGAAGTTAATTGAAATAATGTATATACAGTTAATTCTTTGCTTTATGAGAGGATTCTGTACTCCTGTATCATCCTATAAATGGAGACTAGAAAACAATATAGTTTTGAATAGGATAAAAAAATATATACATTACTGAAAGTCATTATAAGACATTTATTTATTGATATAATTTCCATTCATAGTTATACAGAAATTATTATATGTAATATTAATAGGATCATAAAGTTAAAAAAAAAGATGATAAAATTTAAAAAATTTACCACAGATATTTTATAAGAATTAATAATTATCATTTGTTATCTGAGGTTAGATTTAGTTGAAAGTCATCTCACCTGAAGTACCTGGTTGAGAGTTGTGTTTTAACTAAATATTCTAGTGTTCTGGAAACTTTTTATAATCAATATGTTTAAAAATTATTAATTCTACAGTGCTATCAGATTCTTATTATATAATACAGAAAAAATAAATCTGAGATTTTAATATTTTTTTATAATAATAGAATGTTTATTTTAAACTTTACAAATCCAGAGGTCCCCAACTTATACAAATTTGACTTATGCAGTTTCAGAGCTATGTGAATGCATGTCTCTCTATTTTTGTTAAATTTCCATAAAATATGAATGAAAAATTCATTAAACAATTTACTTTTTTACAGAGATATCACTTAGGGTGTTCTATTTTTGTTAAATTTCCATAAAATATGAATGAAAAATTCATTAAACAATTTACTTTCTTACAGAAATATCACTTAGGGTGTTAAATTTTCTTATCTATGCTTAAAATATAGTCATAAATTTCATTTGGCCTTTCCATTTGCTAATACACCCAATCACATATATTGAATTTTAGTATTGTTGAACTTACACTATTTTTGATTTACACAGAAATTTTTTGGATAAAGTAACCATATATGTTATAAAACAGAATAGCAAAATCAAACATGCTAACTATATGCACAATAATGGAGCAAGAGTGCATAAGTTTAAAATGCACATGAGATGTCCATCAAGGTAATAGAGTAGACGTCTATTCATTCACCATTGTTAATTTTCAGCAATAAGAACAGTTAGATTAGTTTGAATTAAGCCAGTGAATCACAGGATATTGTTAGCAATGCCACTTTTACAGCTCATCAAAGCTGGTCAACATCCATGGTGAAGTCAACTGGAAGATTGAAGATGGAGTTCAATTAATCAAAACAGAACTTACCAGATATCAACAGCATAAATCAGGGACCTACTGTATATTACAAATTCATAATAGTTGAATATTAAATCATTTAATTTTGGAATTTTTCTTTGAGTAATTTCTTTTATATATAATCTGATTTATAAATTCATCAACATTTTTTTTTTTTTAATCATTTCTATATAAAGAATATATTTTGAAAAGGTTTTGAATAAATAAATTGAGATATTTGATACTGTTTTATGCTGCTAAGGTAAAATATATTTGTAAAAATATTTAAATGATGATATTAGGCCTGGCATTCTGGCAGCAGTTACTCTTGGCATGGCCCTGATAACAAATGTTACAAAGGAAACTTTTAAAAATATGTAAACTAACAAGGAGATGCCACAAATCTCTAAATTGTTTTCCAAATGAGTCATAGCTTATTCAGTAGCTTATATATAGATGATAAAAACCCTAAAAGGGTTTGAGTGAATGGGCCTTTGTTTACGAGAAATTTTGGCACAAAGTTGGGTTTACTCAGCGATGCAGAATATATACATGAAACATAATGGTTTTTGATATCTGTCAGCATAGCGGAGTTGGTTAAGTCACTTGTTTCACTAGATATGTTAGGGTCGCGGGTTCCCATCTCATTAGCAGAATTTTTTTTTTAATATTTTGTTTTAATTATTTTAGGACATGTAACTAATACTTTTTTGTGCATTATTGTTTTGTTTTTAAAATTTATTTCGTTTTATTCAAGCGATTTAAATAATAAAAAAAAACTATAAGTCCGTTATAGCACCAATTCACAGTGGAAAAACTTTTTAGAAAACCAGAGAAGCGCTTTCAGCTTTATTAAGCTATCTTCAACTCATTAGAATACCATATTAGAACATAAGAATTAGAACTCGTTTTTGAACATAAGAATTATAGAATCAAATTAAACGTTAGAACGTGAATACATATTACGCGGATACATAAGATTATGCTTATATAATAAAATAAAATGTAAAAAAGTTACAAATAAATGTTATAAATAATTTACATAAATTCTAAAGAAATTATAATTAGAAGAAAATTAAAATTAAAAATTAAATTGCAGTTGACATAGTTCTTTATAATTTATAGAAACCATTGTGCTGGAACTTTCGTTGGTTGATTATCATTTATGACATGTGTCTTCTTCTTAAATTTTGCTATGATTATAGCTTCCAACGTCTTTATGTCTTCGGTCTTTTTATATTTCCTGATCACCCGGGCTTGATCCCACTGGATATTTATGTTAAATTCAAAGAAATGTTTAGCTAAGGTGGTAGAAAAATGTCCCTTTTGTGCTCACTTAGGCGAATGGCAAGTGACCTCGTCGTACTGCCAATATAGATTTCATTTCTGTTAATATCATTATTATATATTGGGATAATGTAAACACCCACTCATTGTGTTGGTGGTAGAGGTGGCTTTATATTCTTTAATGTATGAAATGTGGTGTTAAGCCTTGTAAAAGGTAGAAATTTATCATGCTTCTTTAAGATGTTACTTATAGGTTTCATCGCTGCATGGTAGGGTACCAGTTGTATAAAAGATTTAATCGTTCTTTGCTGTGTGTGTGTGTGTGTGTACAATTAGTACTATTTATTAGGGATATATTGATATTATTCACAAATAGTTTATCATACCTATGCAGAGTTGCATGTGCCACTATTGTGTTGTATTCTTCTAATTTACTCGAAACATCGGAACAGTGCATGTCCATCCTTTGCAACAGGGATCTAATGGCAGCCATTTTATATTTGAAAGGGTCATTTGACCAACGAGGGATAAACATGGGTGTATAGGTGGGTTTCCTGTAAACCGAGGTGTGAAAAGACATATCTTTAACCGTAATATTAACATCTAGAAAGTGTATACTGGTGGTGGACATTTGTTCTAGGTTTATGTTAAGGCCTAGGGAATCATCCTTGAAAAATGCCAATATGGTATCTACTTCTATAGATCGATCACTTATAATGAACAGATCATCAACATATCTCTTAAAAAATCTAATGTTATTACGTAATGAGGATGAGACTTGTTCACATTTCCGTACTACTAACTCAGCAACTACACCTGCCATGGGACCCCCAATTGGGAAGTATATAACATCTTAAAGAAGCATGACAAATTTCTACCTTTTACAAGGCTTAACACAACTTTTCATACATTAAAGAATATAAAGCCACCTC
>AYEL01079716.1:0-57049 GCA_000484575.1 Olivierus martensii | reverse complement strand
TTAATTCAATTTTTTATCATAAAAAATAATACATTTTAACTGTAATTAACATCATATTGTATTATAAAAATTTGTAATAAAATTATTTTTCATATACTTATTAATAAAAAATATTTAAATTTTTAACAAAATTTATTAAAAATTACCGTTTTTTAAAATATTTTTGACTCCCTAATGAGTCGTCAGTTAGTTATCTAATAAACAATAAAATAATGAAATAACATTTAATAATGCTTACTAATTTAAAATTAAAAGAAATCTGAATATTAACAAAAAGTATTTAATTCAATTTTTTATCATAAAAAATAATACATTTTAACTGTAATTATATAATTAATATTTATATCTGATGATAGTTTATATGATTTGTATATGGTGTAAATGATATAGGATTTATCATTGCTAACATTATATATGATAAAGATATTTGCCACATCCATAAATACAGTTTTACAGATTATGATGAATTTGCAAAGGATTTTGCTTACAGCAAAAAATGTTGCTTTATAATTGGAACTTTTTATTGAAGTTTTTGAAATAAATTTTTAATTAATCCAGTTAAGGCACATATAGTAGTTTCACTGCATAAACTGTTTTGTGTAAAATCCTACAATATGCTTCATGTGCTTATTATGTAAAAATGTTAAATCTATATGTTATGTAATGTTTTAAGATAGTGCTTCAGTCAAAAAATGTTATAGTACTTTATTTGATAAATAAAAGTTTTTTAAATAATTATCCTAATTTAATGAAGTATGTATATTATCTGATTTATGGAAATAATCGGGACTGAAGACTGAAGCTTGTGTCGGCGTAAGTCCGATAATTCCTAATTTATATACATCCCGAAATTGAAAATCTGCCGGTGCATTGGTAGTCTAGCTGGTAAGGCGTCGGGACGGTAACCCGAAGTCCCTGGTTCGATTCCAGGCCAAGGCAAATTTTTTATTTCGTGAAATTAATCAAAATTAAAATTCAATTATTAAATAATAGATGGCACCACCTTAGCCTAAATTTAAATTATTAATTATTAATCCAACAGATGGTGACACCATAGCGTAATTTAAAAATAATTATTAATTTGGCAGTTAATTCTAAAATAAACTGCTGGGGGAAGTTTGGCTAGATTAAGATTATTTAACTGAAGTTTCTTACATAAGTTGTGAAAAAATATTTTTTTAACAAAACTTTTGAACCAAAAACTCCTGGGGCTAGGTGGAGATTATGATGATTGCACCAATGTTATGATGCCATATTATTCTTGTGACTGAAAATTGAAACAATGTTACATGGAACAATATGGAAGAATGATATCAGTAATATGTGACTAACAAGGTAAGATCAACAAACAATATACAAAAGCAAATAAATCAAGTAATATGAATTTTTGAAAATTCCAAATTAACATGCTCATACTTGTAATCTACAAATACAATAGATATTTATGTTCTGTATCTGAAAAAAGAATAAAATTATGAAAAATATTCAGTTAAAGTTGAATTTATGTAAGTCAGGAAAATTATGTATTTTCAACTTTAAAAAGTTTTTTTAATTCCTTAAGTTATTAAGTGTGTAGTTTGATTGGGTTCATTGAGTCGTATTCATCCAAACCAATAGCAATTATAAGTAATTTTAAATGTCAAAATAATCAAAATTATAATGAATAATAATAAATCTATAACATTTATAATTGCACATCATCTCAAATAATTTGCATTATAGGTATTTTACATATATTCAAAAGTATTATACTAACTTAAACCAATGGCAAAAAAACATATTTTTCATCTCTCCATTCCTTAAATTTAAAAATCAATTCAAATCTTGAAGTAGAACAAGATTTATTCTCTTGTAAGTATTGTTGGATATTATTCATAAGTAAAATAATTTAAGTCAAAGACAAAACCAATTATATCTCAGTTTAAGACTGAATTTATGAATTTTTAATAAAATGAACCATGTTAAATTATGAACATCTTTCAATTCATGAACTTATTTTCCTGCTTATTTTTCAGTTTATGAACTTATTTTTGCAAAGCAAAACAGTCAGGAATTTTATCCATAAATAACAGGAATCATTTACTGAAGATAATTTGTACTCAAGGGAGAATTATTTATATTCATAAATTCATATTTATTGCACCTGCCATTGATATGATCAAGGCCAGTATAAAACATTTCTTCAGCTCTATTTTGTTTCAGTTCAAGAATATTTCCTTAAATATCCATAATAAAACTACATATTATGAAGAGATTCACTTTGAAAAAGCATTTAAATTGCACAAAGTTCTATATTTCAGAAAAAATAGAAAATAACACATACCTGTCAACATCTATAGTTTGTGAAGATGATAAAGAAAAAAGATTCAAAAATATATATAGTCAATGTTACATTACTAGGAAAGTTATTTTCTTTCTCTTCATATTTCATACATCTCACTTTCAAAAATTAAAAAAAAAAAAAAAATAGAATTGAGAAAATATATACTTATATTTTGTTTCATTTATTAAAAAATGAATATTTTATTATAATGAAATCTAAAGACAAAATTATGGTAATTAAAATTACTTTATGAAAATTTTATCTACATTTATAATTAATGGGCTTTAAGATTAGTAAACATGCATTTAAGAGTCTTTATTAGTTATAAATTTATAGTAATTAAATTTCTAAACAAACCAAATTTTAGCATTCAATTGTTTATTAGATGGTCATTTGGTAAAGCATTCATTATCATCTAAAACAGTGCCATCCAAAAGGTGAAGCCTCACAAGCCATTGTGTGGCCTGTGAGGCTTTCGTGATTTGTGATATAATATTACTTTTTAATAATTTTTCATTTTTATTTATTACATTTTTTAGAGAGGTTAATAAAAAGAATCCTAAAATTGTATTAACTCAATTAATTATTTTTTTTAATTATTAGTAATTATTTATTGATCAACAAGCTATCAATGACATTTCATTATTTAATAAGACTTTTAATCACATCAATTTTGGTTTTGGCTATTTCAGTTTAAAGTTTTGAACTGTGACTGTATTTTAAAGTTATTTTTTAGTTTCTAACACACACCATTTCAATATTGTGTGACCATTGTTATGAGATTCTGTTTTAATTTTACTTTACTGTTTAATTTAATTTTATTCCCGGGTTGCCGGCCCCTAGAGCGGGCCCTGCTTCAAGTAAATTATCTGAAATACAAATGGAAGACATAGGATCATTTTATTAATTTTAAGAGAGAATTTTTCAGCAGTAAAATAATTGTTATTATAATTAGAAATAGAAATAACAAAGTAATTTAATCAAATACAAATAATCCTTTACTTAACAATTCCATCAACTTATGACCATTTGCATTAAATAACATGATTAAATCAATGATTTGTAAACAATCAATGCAATTCACATACAAGTGCATACATGATTAGCTGATATAATGCATTTATTCTGCATTCATGTTGACAAATTTAGCATAAGTTTGTATTAAGCTATTGAGATCCTCCATGAACTATAGAGGGCACTACGTGCAGGTGCAATGGCAGTGGAAATGGTGAACAACACAACACAGAAAGCTAGTTAGCAGGATTGTTATATCTAGTGTTCAATAATCTCATATGAAATTTTGAAAATTCTCGTTATTAAGCTATTGAGATCCTCCATGAACTATAGAGGGCACTACGTGCAGGTGCAATGGCAATGGAAATGGTGAACAACACAACACAGAAAGCTTTTAGCAGGATTGTTATATCTAGTGTTCAATAATCTCATATAAAATTTTGAAAATTCTCATATTTTTGTGTATTTTTAAACTCATTCTCGTACTTACCATTAATTAAAACATACTGAAAGGTTGATTAGAGAAGGAAATGTGGTAAACATGATAAACTTTTTCTTGAATTTAGAAACATTCATGTACCGAATAATAAATATTTTATTATTTTTAGGTTTTTCTATGTTAATTTTTCATTAACTTGAATATTATTCGGAATCGGATAATAAATCAATTCCTTCAATGATGATTTCAGCTGAATCTTCTTCAGCTACGGAAAAAATCCTAACTGTAGCATACTAAATTTCTCCCAATAAAAACAATCTGAGTTTAGAGAATCTCAAATTATGTGCGTGTCTCGAAAATATAACCCTCCTATATATCGTAATTAACAATAGCATATATTACTGCTATCGTTATTTTTATTATTCAAATTATTAATTTTAATTAAAATGATAAAACTTGATTGATTTTTCCAAGAAATTGTTAATCTGCCATCAGCAATTCAACATTTTTCTGGTAATGTTTTTTATATTTAAGACACGCTTGCTATATACTTGTTTAATGAATATAATTTGAGTTTTATTGAAAACCTATATTACGTTTACATTATTTTATTACAAGATTACTTATAATAATGTGATAAATATATTTATATTACATTGATAAATTTGAAAAATTGAAAATTTAAAATACTGTGATGTAAATTTTGTAAAGTTTTTCTAGACTGCGTTTATTTAAAAACACTGCAAGTCATTCCAGTTGCGAAAGATATACTCCACAATTAGTTGTTAATTGTTTGAAATAGTTAGTGCTAAAGTATTTTAATTTTTCTTACTATTTATTATTCCTAAATATAGTTTAAATATGTACTACCTCTTTACTTGAATAGACGAAGACTATATTCATTGATTACAAACGAAGGGAAAAACTAAGAATACAAACTGATAGACTACTTTTTGGTTGAGAAAAATTTTTGATTTTTATTCTTAAAGAAAAGAATTCTGAAAATTATTGTAAATCTCGGGCATGAGATAGACGTAAGCTCGCATCTCGTGCATATATCCAAAATTCCCGTCTATGTTTACCAGAATTCTCGCATGATATATTAACCTTGAGCTTGTTCACATGTTGAAGGGATTCACCGTTTGAATAGTTCCAAAAAATCCGCTAGAGGTCATATCGAAGCTTGGTGGATCTCAATAATGATATTGAGAACAAACGAATGTAGAACTATTTTGCTAAATAGTGCTACATTCATTTGTTTTTGTCATCTTCCAGTATAGCAGAAGTTATGAACACTTTTCATGATATTGATAAATTGATAGCTATATCATACATAAAGTCTTTATAACTTTGACAAAGAAAATAATAACAATTTAATATCAAAATTAATTTTGCATGACAGTATTTGAAAGGATAGTTATTAATTCTTGTAACAGCAATGTTAAACTATTCATAACATAACTTACTATCAAGATTTAACAAAATTAATAGTAATCATATGCTCTAATAATTTGCTAGTACATCATATAAAAATTATTTTCCATACCAATATATAACAATCATATTTAACAGCAAAAAATACATATATACATACATATATATATATATATATATATATCCTTTAAAATTTTAATATTTATTTATTTGAGTTCAAAATAAATGCATTTATTTAACAAATACTGTACAATTTTCTGAAAATAGGTGGGCTTCGAAGTTCCCGTAATAAAAATAAAAACAGCAAAAAATACATATATATATATATATATATATATATATATATCCTTTAAAATGACTAATATTTTCCATGCATACTCAACAATTTCAAATATTACTGTCATATAACAAGAGTATGTGGAGATTTCAAAATTAGTATTCATACTACATTAAATAAAAAGAAATAATCATATAAAATTTGAATGCTTTGCAATTTTTAATTCTTGAGATATTTTGGAGATAATAGACACAAATGGAAGAAATATTTTACTAACATATAACTATGGTTATAAATACAGATAATCCTCAAATTATGACTGCCTCAACTTATGAAAGCAATTTCATAGAATTTATCAATGATTAATTAATGCAATTGATAAAGGGTTCAAGTCATTGAGCAATAGTCTGATATACAAATAATCATTTTATATATGATTTTTATATTCATTAAGTTTATTACAATAAAGTGAAGTGTAATAATAAATACTGGTAGTGGGCTATCCATAAATTTTGGGCATTTCTGATTTATGGTGGCAGAGTTTGAACCAAATCTCATGTAAGTCAAGGACTACCTATATATGCAAAATCAACTATAATCTAGTTATTTAAAAGTTGAGTTCAAGATTACAGAAATTAAAACACTATTTGACTAATGTTTTTTATCCTTCTTCAGATCCATAATCATGTGCAATTCTGAACTATTTTTGAATAACTAGTTTAGTTAGTGTGGAAATGCAGAAAGATGGAAAGATATGTTATCTCAAATAATTTCAAATGGGGAATCACTGTATGTTGCTTATACTTCTGTATGTTGTGCTGAAGATGGCGATTAACTAAAAGTACTTTGCAAAGTAAAATAAAATATTTACTGAGTTTACTGCTAAAAAGTGCTTATTTAAAATTATTGTTTAACGAGTTTAGGCAGTTTGATTTCTAAGTTATGATAATCACTGTATTTAACTGAAAATCACTGTATTTAACTGAAAAATGTATGCCTACAGAGAGTTATAAGAAATATGTAAAATAAATATCTTTTAAATAAGTGTAAATTTGGAGAATAAAACTTTCATTCTATTTTTAAATATTTCTTGATTTTATTTTATAAAACAAAAATATTTAATGTAATAATTGCCTAAATCATTTATAATATTCCATTAAATTAAATATATTAAAGTGAATTATAGCATTTACTTTATGTAGTTGGAATATTAGATAATATATATATTTCTAAGATATGTTTCTGTAGATACAACATAATTGAGCTACAAAATTGATTTTACAAAAGAAATTTCATTTTATATTCTGAAAGATAAATGAAATTATACAGAAGTTCTAATGTATATATCTAAATCACAAAATCAAGAAAGAGTTCATTTGTTTTCAAATATATATTTCATATTTTTTTTTTTTTTACAAATCACAAAATATTATAATTCATTTAAATTCTAAGCTATTCTTGATAATTATATTCCAGAATTACTATAAGAGTAGGCTTATATTTAGTCATAAATATTTTTAGTATTATAGATTATTTCTCTCTGACTTTCATATATGACATTGTAAAAATGAATAATTTCTTACTTGAAAAAAGAAAATCTCCAACTAAGTATAACTATATTATAATTTTATAAATATCTGTATCCATAAAACACATTTAAAGTTTGAATTAAAATTGTTTGTTTCTCTCATTCTGACTTATTTAGCTGAATTTCTATGGTTGCTTTAAATGTATGATGTGAATACAGTCTATCTTAAAATCATTTGTTCCAATGTTCCATAAATTTTTTCGTATGCATCAAGAATATCTATCTCATTTTATAAGTTTAACTTAAAATAAGAGTAAAAATAAAAAACAAGATAAACTTTGATATTTTTTTTTATTTTACAAAATTAAAAAAAAAAAAATGCCTTTTAATTTTTATTAGCTAAATATTTAAAAACTTTCTCTTTATTATTCATTATATATTTATTCCATAAATGCATTAATTATATTGCAACAAGAAACAACCACACCCAATGAATCAGCTTTTGTTAAAAATCAGAACAAACAAAAACTTTATAATTTTGCAGAATCTATGTACCACCATCTATAGCAGAATTTTACCATGTTTTTTTCTCTCTTTATGATTAAAAATTAATACTCTGCAGATAAATTCTATACGTTATTCATCATATTTCTAAATATTTTATGCAGTTACGATTCAGAATACAAATTAGATTGTTTCAGTTTTATGATAGAAATAATAATTTTTTCCCCTCTCTTTCTAATATAACTTAGAATTAAAAAAATTCTTTACATCATTACTATATAAAAATTATTATAATTTAATTGTTTTTTAATTAATACTTGCTTATCCAAAAATAAAAACTTCTAAATTAAAATTTTTTTTTAATTGTTTTTTAATTAATACTTGCTTATCCAAAAATAAAAACTTCTAAATTAAAATACTGTAGATAATGAAAGCACATTATGCATGTTTTAATATTAAAAAAAATCTTAAGATTTAATATGCAGGAATAATTTCATGTGTGATGATACAAATCCAATCTTCCCTATAATTTAAAATGGTAGCAGTCAAGTAATTATCAGGCCACACGCTTACCATCAGATTTCATGTTATGTCAAATTCATGCAACCAAAAATAAGCTATTTCCATGTACAGTTAAAAGTCAAAATATATGCTGGTTTGACTGGTGATTTTAATTCTATCTCCGTTTAACAGTACATCCCCCACGTATATGACACCCATGTTTATTATGCACAGTATCCGTACCACTATGAAATGTGTCTAATCAAATTGATGTCTACTTAATATGCGCGTCTAGCCAGCAGTCGTATACAGAATACAAGACACCCCACCACTACACTAAGCTAGCTAAATCTATTCAAACAGTTGAACAGTGATGGCCAATTTGTCAAAGACATAAAGACAGGATAACCATGCAGTGATGCTATCCATCAAGTAAAGATCTTTTTTCTACTCTTTACTGTAATAGAGAAACCATCTTTTAAAGAAAAATCAAAACAGTACAATATACATTAGAATGAAAAGGTCAAAGTTCAAAGCAACCGTTCCATTATTTCTCTAAGATATCTTGACCTAGAAATCTTATCAAATAAGAGCAATGAAAATTGCTGTTTTATAAAAATTATCACACTCTTTATAAGTAATATAAATACACAAAATACATCCCTAGAAATCTTATCAAATAAGAGCAATGAAAATTGCTGTTTTATAAAAATTATCACACTATAAGTAATATAAATATACAAAATACATAAAATTTTCTCTGACAGTGAGATTTTCTATCATATGTTAGTTATTAAATTAGCAACTCTAGCTTGTTTTTGTGCACTATCCTGGTTGAAAGTGGAGAAAAATCTTCAAATTTAGATTTCTATAACGTTTTCCTCATTAAAAACTAAACGAATTGCTGCGTATTATGCAAACACGACGTTTTTGCCCTAAAGTATCTCGATTTTTCTCAGTACAATCTAGATACTGACACAGTGCAATATCCCAGTGTATGCTTTACAAGGTTGTGTGACTTATTATACGGCTTAAAAACAATAAAATCATTTAGGCGCGGCACGAAGGACGAACAGACACGAACGGGGTCAGAAACGATCGTCTGTACTTTGAATGGCAACAAAGCTATCGATCGTTAGCGAAAAGAGGAAAGGAACGTCCATTCCATCCAAGTGCTCATTGAAATAATGACTACTCTCACAGCAAATGATTCGTTTCTCTACGTTCTCCCCCTCTAGGAAAAACAGAAAAAAAATGAGCTTGTTTTCTTTAGCAAAAAAAAAAAAACGAATAACTTTCTATCCGTCCGTCAGTTGCCATTTCCTACGTCGTCATGATGTACATCCGAGTGTATTCTCTTATACGTATATTCGATTATCCAGCGAATAAACCTGGATACGTATATAATTTTATATCCGTGACGTCACATCTCTAATCCGGTTCATTCACGAGACGTTTCGAACACGTGTCGCAACTCGAACGAATTTTTTTTTTCTTTTATCCGACTACAATATCGTTGTTGTTAATTGTTACTGATTTGCATTCGGTGGCGATACGACGCCACAGCAACAACATCGATCAAGAATCGGAAAGTGAGGAAGTTTACTGGGAAGTGACCAGATGGCGTGAACGTCTGAGGTAGAAAAACATCGTCGATCAAATCATACAAACTGTTGACCACGGCGAACAAGTAGGAGACTTACATAATAAAGAAGAAAGAAAGGAAAAAAAACATATTAAAAAAAAAAGTCCTATACGTTGTTGTCCTTCTCGAACGCATTGTGTTCGATGCGAGACCGACAACACTCTACTATAAATCAAATAAAAAGCATCCGCATTATGTTGTACGCAGTAATAGCAGGAGAGAGAGAGAGTGCAAAGCTTTTACGTAGTCCGCGATCGTAAAGGAAAAAACGTGTAAATAAAACAGCGCAGTTCCGTAGCAGAAAATATATATAAAAAACATGGTTTCTGCCTATATATATATATATATATATAAATAACAATTTCGATGTTCATACGAGAATAAACAGTCTTTACGACGGGAAAAAAATAAATAAAAAAATTCGTGTTAATTTATATATTATGTTTGCCTACGTATTTAACAACTTTATTATTAAATACAAGAGATAATTCTTTCTTTTTATATTAAAAAATATACTCGATCGATAAAAAATTAGCTTTATAACCACGAAACAGTTTTTCCTCCTTCACTCTTCCAAAAAAATAAAAAAAAATGTTTATTTTAACGTCCAAAATACATTTTTATTTCGTTTCAATTGATTAACGTGTATTAAAAATAAATTTTGCTATTCAGAACTGCACTCGAGAGTTTTATTTCTTTTATAAACGTAGCGTAGAAGTTAAAAAAAAAAAAAAAAAAAGAAAAAAAAAAAAAAAAAAAAAAAAAAAAAAAAAAAAAAAAAAAAAAAAAAAAAGTATCGCTCAAGGAAACATTCGTCATTAATGACACGTCGAGCACTCCTACAAATTCCGACTATCGATTTTAATGTCATCTCCTTACAAAATGGCTGCATGTTTCGGGGGGGAGGAAGAAGACAACCCAATATGTAAATTGATACAAGAACGACACATTCCTGTATTCTGCCTCCGTACCATTAACTAATGATGTCGCAGCGTGACTAATTAAATTAATACGATGCCGCTTCGAAGTTTCTGTTTGGGGGTCTTACATAATACGGTTGAATGTTAGAACGCTAATTATGAGATATAGTTGACCCAAATAGACTTTACTCTCTTGTACCGGCCACACCCAACGATGCTGAAGCGATCAATAGGGTCATCGATCACACCCAATTAAGGAACGACATAAATATACCCGACTGCGGTTTAATAGTTGAGGTGTAGCTGAATTATTGCGCTACTGGGATTCTTTTGAAGTCAACAGGTGTTGCTATGATCCTGTTAGGAGTCGTATCGAAAATCTTCCTCTATATACACACGTTACACATTAAAAAAAAAGGAGAGAATTCACCGTTTACAGCTTAACTTAACGTTTCAAACAGCGCACATTAATTATTGTCCGTTTTGATTGATGGCATATTGAAGCAATTCGCATGTTCAGATTTTATAATTCGAAAAAGGAAAGAGGTATAGCGAGTAAAAAAATAAATTCTAAACATTCTTTTATGCTGGAATAAAAAAAAAAAAAAACAAATCTTCAAGATAAGCACGCAAACATTTCGAAATTCGATAATGCACACAGAAAAACATCGATAAAACGAAGAGTTTAGAAGAGAATCGCCTACTTTCTAAAGGTGTCCTTTATTTCTGGATGATTACAGTTAGGGAATAAAATCATACGCTGTTTAAAATCATCTTCGATGGCATAATTTGCGTGTCGAACGTCATAAAAATACATCAAATAGTTCCATAGTTAAGGCAGGGAAACTTTAAAAAGTTTGAGTGTCCGCCATTTTTAAAGGGTCGAAGATAAAAGGCTAATTGACGTGATCATCTTTGACCGTTTGACCATCCTGTTAAATTTCGCAAAAATCCGATAGTTCAGGATATATAGTGAGAGTATCCAAGAAGTTTTAACGTCCGCCATTTTTAAATGATCGAAGCTAATGTGTTAAATGATGCGACATCGACGTTACTCATAATGGAAGAGAGCATCATCACCAAATTTCGCGAAAGTTTACTAATTAGTTCGAAAGTTATTAGTGTGGCACACGTACAGACATCCGAGCAGAACGGTAATCATTACATTCCTTCGAAAAATAGGCTAAAAAACTCGTTGAATAAGAGTCTAATGTGTGGATATCTATGCAGCACACACATATATATGTATTATGCAAGTTTTAACCACATTTTTGATTAGGATTTACACACAAAAATATTAAAATTTCTGTCTACATTTTACGATTTTTCAGTGATAAATCACGATCGGAGACGTAGAGTAAAGTTCTCTTTCAGAGTAAAAAAAAAAAAAAAGCTTTAATAAGCATGAGAGATAGCGTCGAAGTACAAATCGTTATTAAGTGAAGCAGCGCTCCTTTCTTATCGAGGAAACAATGAGGAATTTTAAGAGAACATTCGCTATTCAACATCGAGAGTAAATAGAGGAAAACCAAAAAAACGACAGAGAGAGAGAGAATGCTCGTTTGAATAATCGCTTAAGCTTTTATCATGAATTATCGATCATCTAAATCTACTATCGATGAATCTCGGCAATCGAATCGCTCCGATTTTTATCGTTGCGACAGTCGAGAGGGAGATAAAAATAAAAAAATAAAATAAAATAAAAACCGTTCGGCAGATCTTATCAGAAATTCAATTTTAAAAACTGATTATTTTCGAATTTTCCTCTCTACAAATTCCTGAAGAGTTAATCGATTAACCGATTATTTTTACATGCGGAAACCCCTACTGATATATCAAGAGATTTTTCTGCTAGACGTTCGAATGTCTGCTCACATTCGTCGCTAATTATAATCTAGAAAAATCGCTTAGTACGCTAACAATGTTATACGTACTACGGATATCAGGCAGTAAATTACACGCAGGAATTCGAGAGTTCGAAATTAATGTTATTATATCTTGTTAACGTCGATAATTAATAAGAATTTGATATATAATCATCGTATTCGTTTCTGCGCTGCAGAAAATTATAACATAATCTTATTATTACGACATTCGAGAGAGAATCGGTTATTAAAACATCGTCCAGCAATCTAAACATCGATACGGTCGAGATAGAATTGGCAAAAATCGATTGCTAACGGACTTTTCGATCATTTTCGCGAGTAAACACTCCTACAGTCTGAGTTACGCAAAGATGTAATCCGTTTTTCTGGTGGAAAACTGTCATTAAATTCATAAATTCCGTTTTGTCGAGTACCAAACCTTTATGCTGTGTATACATAAAGGAAACGAAGAATTATCGCTACTGGAAAACACAAAATTTAATATCATTCCGGAGGAATTATATCGCCGCTATCAATGAAAACAGATATAAACAATCAATCAGAGTTGCGAACTTTAATGTGAAACGGTATTTTTACTGCATACTTTTTTTACCGTCTGGAGAACGGAAATAATCGTTTTTCAACTTGTCATAAATGTTTGGTTTTGCAGAATGGCAAATACGTTACATGCAACACGAACAATTCCGTTCAACAGTTGTTAGATAACCTTGCAACCACAAAAAAAAGTACCACATGACGTAATTAAATCGGTTCGATATAACTGGAATGACATTACTGAGGTATAGCATGAGTATTTGTACTGATTTACGTGAATGACAAAAATGTTCTGCTCTTCGTCTATTTATACGCGATGAGTTTATTAGTCGATATTTAGCGTGATGATGATGGTATTTTGCAGTTCATAAATGCTTTTTTCATTATTTATCTAAAAATATTTAGTAATGGCATCTGAATGACGTGCGGCAAGGCAGAAGTTAGTATGCAGATTCTCTTTGGAATCGCATAATAAACTATAAAAATTAGTGCAAAAATGTTTTTGCGTATGGCGTAAATATGCTAATATTGTGTTAAAGTTTGCTTCATTTTTAAATATGGCAGTTCAGATATCAGTTGTACGAGTTCCGTGTTTTATATATATATATTTTTTATTTTATACGGTACTGTATTAAACTGATACCTGTGCATGACGAAGCGTTATGCATTATTGATGCTAACAAACAACGAATGGGTATTGTAAACCATATGCGTGCACATTAAACAGCTAACAAACAACTGACAGTCGTCGTTAACCTTTCGTTAGTGGCCTGCTATCTTTTCCATCTTTCTTCATACTTTCTTGTACTCTTTCCACTTTATTTTTCCAAAGGTTAAATCATTGAGTATGCCTTCTCTTTCGTCTTTCAGACTGGCTATTTAACTCAAAATTATTGACAAACAGAAACCATAAGCTCCTCAAATTTTGTACACTCACTATAGACAGAATAATCTACGACTTTAAAAGAAAATTCCAAGAGATGGAGAAGTAAGAGAAAAAATAACCCATTCAACTCATCAGGATTGTGATAAAAAAATCACCTGAAAGTTTGCAACCTGTAAACAATTATATAATTTATATATACAGTATATACATACAGGGTGATTCAGAAGGTTGGAGAAAAATTAAAGTAACATCTTGAGGAGGCAATTCTAAGCAAAAGTTCTTAGGATCATTTTTTGATTTGGGCTTCGTTACAAAGACATCGCACATGAAAGTTTTGTGACGTCATTTTCTCTAGTTAAAATCTGTGCAAAATGCCGAAAGTAAACCAATCCGCAACCATTTTTTGACCTGTTCTACTACTGAGTATCATAACAGATCGATGAAATACTCTTACGGTTGGCAACATTTATTATGCAAAGGTTACGTCAGCACGGACACAATCGTACGGTGCCTATGCACAATTTTACAAAAAGTTGTTCGAAATGCCGACCACCACATTCAATGCAAACAGAGCATGGTCGAACGAAACTCTGGGACACTCTCTCAAAAATCCCCTGAATTCCACGTACACGTCAGATACGTCACAAAACTTTCAGGTGTTACATCTTTTCAAAGAAGCCCCAAATCAAAAAATTGATTCTAAGAACTTTTGCTTAGAAGTGCCTCCTCTACATGCTCCTTTAATTATTCCCCAATCTTTTGAATCGCCCTGTATGTAGTGCATAATTGGTCACTTTTTATTAATTTTCACTCTATTTTTTTTTTTGATCGATTTTTTATATTTTTTATTTAAAATCTTAATTTTTACAGCGCTCAAACTTTATTATTACAGTGCCGTTAATTTTATTAGTAATTAAAATTTAGAATTTAGAAAGCAAGATTCCTCTTCACTCATTAGTAATAAGGTGTATAAATTACACATTAAACTAAAATTTATCCTTACACAGAATTAATAAATTTTCCGGTATCAATAGAAATTAGGCAATAAAAACAGTTTTATTTCATTAATAATTTTTTTTTATTAATTATGTTGTTAATCACTTTCAAAAAAATTATATTACGTGAAAAATAAATCATTGTTTTTATATTAATAATAATAATAATAATAATAATTTATAATATTAATAATAATAATAATAATAATAATATTGTTCACATTCTCGAAGTAATGATGTTTATGATTGATTGTAAAATGATATAAAAATAATTTGTAACCCAATAATGAGAAATAAGTATGAAATATATTTAGATAGCATTATATAAATGCATAATAAATAATAATATTAGATAATTACAGAAATTATTCGCGAAATTTTTCCTTTTTTATCCTATTTTTGATAGAAGTAACAAAAAAAATCTCTTCAGTATAACAAATCATAATTAATAAATAATCGTTAATTTGGTAGTTTAATTCTAAAAATAGGTCATTAGGGGTAAAATTTGAGCTAATTATTTAGTTATAGTTACTAAATTATCCCTTCAGTATTCCTATTTTTGAATATTCCTATAAAAAAAAGGGACAAAAAAAAGAAAATAAGGTAAAAAAAAAGAAGGAACATTACTGATACTCTTAATAAAAATAGGAATATGTAGGAGAAT
Source organism: Olivierus martensii (assembly GCA_000484575.1). Classification (NCBI taxonomy): domain Eukaryota; kingdom Metazoa; phylum Arthropoda; class Arachnida; order Scorpiones; family Buthidae; genus Olivierus; species Olivierus martensii. The sequence goes on along the minus strand of AYEL01079716.1, from coordinate 41,499 downwards.
GGAATTATTCACAAATATTCTTTTTTTTTTTATATATATTTTTGATATTTATATCAAAAATAGGAGTATGAAGGAATTTAAATATATATATACTACTTATGATAAATGTTAATATCAGATAATTACAGAAATTATTCGCAAAATTTTCCTCTTTTTTGTTATATTTTAGATATGAATATAGAGAGAATTTTATTGAAATTCCAGAATAAATATGCAATATTACTTCAAATACAAAGCAAATTTTTAAAGAAATACCAATCGACTTATATTCGAATATCTAAAATAAAAAAAAGTGGAAATGTAGAAGTCGAACTTCTTTTAACGGAAGTTCCGCCATCTTGTAATACGGGCTGCCAAGACATTAAGCACAGTGAAGATTTACAAAACATTTTCTACTTAGACAATCCAAATATTATCGCATATTCGGGATGCAGTTTTAATTTGTGAGTGACACTTATAAAACGATTCCGTTACCGTTTAAAACGAATTACATCGAAAAACATCCTATTTTCCGGGACGATAACAGGCATTTTACTGATAACGTGCGGCATAAAATTTCCATTGTTTATTAAACGTCAAAATAATGTGCAGATAATTTTTCACACTTTTTTCCTTTATATAACGTACGTTTTTTGTATTGTTTATCCATAATAAAAAAAATCAGTATGTTGTACTGTAGCGTGTTAACAGAAATGGCTACAACCGATGAAAAGAGCCCCATATTTCTGACAAAACTGGCCTAAACAATTAACAAATATTATTTTTGTACTATATGCACTTGGGAGATGTTTATAGACTCCACCTAATTTTTGTTTCACTCGCTTTTAACTCTCTATTTGAATATTGCTTCTCTGCAGACTGTGGAAACTGCAGAAAATTTTCTTTTTCTAAAATTTCTTTGACATATCCTAGCAACTGCCTCCTCCGATAAAAATCAAGAAAGAGAAAAATTACGCGAATTTCTTCCCCGTAATTTCCTTTTCCGAGTCGTGTGGGAAAAGGTTAAAAAAAGAAAAAACAGCAAATCTACCCTCCACTACTTCATTTAAATAATATATAAATTACCACTAGGATAACACCTTAAACAACACGCGAAAAAAAAAAAAAACTGAATTGCTGTCTGTTCATACACTGTACACACATTTTTATACGCTACACATAATTAAAATATGTTTATAATTAGAAAATAACGTTAATCTGACATTTAAGTTAGTTTTTTTTTAGAATTGCTAATTTATTAAAGGAGAGAAAAATTTGGAAATCTGATATAGGAACATTTAATAACGAAGAATTTGTATATTTAAATTTGCGTGTATAAAAATAACACAGTAGCGATAATAATATATTGTATTTATTATTATTATTATTATTATTATTAAATTAAAACGTAAGACGTAATGATGTAATTTAATTAAACATTTAAATGTTTTAAATTCTCCAGTGACTACATAAAAAAAAAAAAACTGTTAGCAAAGTAGGGCAATTATGTTTTATAATTAATTAAAATCAACAGCAGCATAAAAAATAAGTTGATGACATTATTAAGGACGATTTTTACTTATAAATTTTATGATAAATAAAAAAATTTAGAGAGCAACGAATGCAGAAAACACAAGTAGGAACCAGCAAAACTGAGAGGTTGGTATATTAAATCGCAAGAAAAAAAAAACTGTTACTCATACCAAAGTAGGGCAATTACGCTTTATAATTAATTAAAATCAACAGCAGCATAAAAAATAAATTGATAACAATAAAAGGATAATTTCTTCTTATAAATTTTATAATAAATAAAAAAATTTAGAGAGCAACGAATGCAGAAAAACACAAGTGCGAGCCAGCAAAACTGAGAGATTGGTGTATATAAAATCGCAAAGAAGAAACGTGATCGAATTCCGTACATCAACAACTCTGATTTGTGCACGGTTCGAATCGTGCAGCGTGCATAAAACTATGCATAAGAGGTAGCTTTAAATTCCTTCGGATGCGCGGAGAATATACTGCACTTAAAAAAAAAAGCTGCACCGTGCAATTTTTCATCTCTGCTAGAACGTGCTATTACGGAGATTTCTTGAAATATTGCCAGTCGATTGTCGCAACAAATAACTTTTCCGTTTTCTTTCCGCAATGGAAACGTTTTTACTTGTTTGAAAAAAATAAATAAAATAAATCGATTTCGTTACTTTTATAAGTAAAATATAAATCAATACTTCGAATTATTAACTACGACAATAATTAATTAATTAATTAAAAAAAGTCAAAGGTCATTTTTTACGTTTTTCTTCAGTCTCCGATACAAATTTAATTAAGAAAATACGTTCTGCGTTTATATATATATAAAAAGTAAACGTTATTTTACCGAAATAAATTTAAATTAAGTAGGAAAAAAAATAAAATAAACAATTAATTTTTCGGCGTAATTACGAATTATTTTTAATAAAGCGCAATTAAAATGCAAATTAAAGCGAAAAACACGCAACGAATTCATAAATATTGCACAAGTTTTATTTTAGTTAGTAGAAAAACAAATTCTTGATCTCTAGCATACTCTTAACAGATGGTAACTGGGAAACGGCTGGATTGTTATATATCCTAGTGACAGGGTGACATATGGTATGTTTTGACTGTCAACTTAGATGCGGTAGAATGAGACCTATGGCAATTAGGTATGCAAGGGCATTAAATGAGGTTTGACAACTTCAATAACGTTTTCGGACTTGCGAGACGTCGCATCTACTTTTTCTTGTTAGGTGAGATAACATCGTTATATATCGCGATTCGCTCGTACTTTTACAGTAATAAAGAGGGAGAGAATAAAAAAAAAATATATATATATATATATACACACATTAACTTGTCACGTTATAATATCGGAATTATTCGTTTAGAAGCGAAAAAAATCGATACGTTAAGAACGATTAGAAGAAGAAAAAAAAAATTCTTTTCTAAATACGGACTCGATGGTAACGGAATTATTAATCGTTATACTCGATTTAGATTCGAGTCGAGACTAAAATAAGAATCTCTAAAATAATCGGCATCGATCGATTCCAACGCAACGAAAGCGGAAAACGGAAAAAATGAAGAAGGAAAAAAAAAAAATATCGCTAACGACGTTTTTAGTAGCACACATTTTCACTGTGCGGTACATGATTGTCTCGGAAATACTTATATATATATTATATATTTTTAGAAAAAAAAAATCATCAGATTTTTATTGTAAAATCGAAATTTTGTATATATACATTTTTATATTTTTAATGCTGTTGCTGATGACGATGATAATGACGAAAACTACTCACCTATATTCGTGTGATTCAACTTGCGACAAATCCTAGCTTCTCGTTCCAACTTCTGGAAATCTGCAAAGACAGAAAAAAAAAATTTTTTTTATTTTTTATTCGAGTTTTCATAAATCATTCAGACGACAAATTTGTTAAAACAATCGATAAATATTTTACCGAATGCCAATAGGTTCGCGTTTTGATTATTTTGTTATCGCCAAAAAAAAAAAAAAATCGATATATAATTTCGAGACTAAATACCGTATAGGTATAAAATTAAATTTACAAAATCGCGATATTTTTTTTTTTTCGTTCGTTCGCACAGAAAACATTATATTTTTTTTTTTCGTTCGTTCGCACAGAAAACATGTTAAAAGTTTCGATTAATCAAACATTCGATGCCTTGACAACTGTTTCTACAACAAAAGAAAAGCTTTTCTCTAGCAAGACGGAAATGATATTTGTTTCTGGGTATGAGAGAGACAGAGAGAGAGAACAATAAACCGAGTAATTTTTTTAAAATCGATTTTAACAGAAAGTATGTATATACATAGGTACGAGTTAAAAGTAATTACTTTTAACAGTATTATCAGATTAGATATAATCACAAACGATAAAAATGAACTCATCCATCAAAACGCGAATTATAAAAATAAAAATTGTGATCGAATTTTAAATGAAAGTTTTTAAACATTAATTTATTCGGATTTCGCTTCGAATAATTATTGAACATTTTTCTTTTTTTTTTTACTTTCTACAAATCTACTTTTGCTTTTTAGAGACGTTTGACCTTTAATAATTCCATCAGAAAGTTTTTTTTTTCCTTCCTCTCTTTACGTTTTCCTTGTTTACTCAATGAGTTTCCTCATTATTCGAAACTTAATTTCTTATAAACAATTTGTTTTATTTCTTAATATGCTTTCGTTGATTTTCAGGTAGTAGTAGTACCACTAGTAGTAGTAGTAGTAGTATGTGGCAACAGAGGCGTGGTCGAAAATATTTCGTGACTGATGAGAGATGAAAATTTTAGTTGAGAGCATTCATTTATATGTCAGAAACTGAGTTACTATCCCTGTGACTTTCATTATTAAAAAGTGCATCCTACAAGAGAGACTGCATTGACTTAATTGATCTGAATTAATTTGTTTAAATATGGATCCTGTAGTAATTCAATAAAAAAAAATTTTAATTGCGAAATTAATATTTATTTTTTATTTAATATGAAATGATTAACTTAATTTTTGTTACTTATTAATGAAAGGAAAAAATTCTTGTACTGCATGTTCTTTTTTTTTTAGTTTTTAGAGCACAAATCTAGATTTATTTAATGACTTAATTTTTAATTTATCTGAATGCAATCCAAATAGTTAATAATATAATAACAGAATAAGCTTTTGGAAAAATTTATATCATAAAACTTCATCAAGATTAAAATAGTTTAAGCTGAATTTCATGTAGATATCTACATGAAATTTTCTGTAGAATTCATTCATGCATAAATGCCCATCACTGATACAGAGCAGGAATGGTGAATCTTTTTAAGGTGCATGTCAAAATTGATTAAATTTTTGAAAAAATTATCCTATCAGCTTCATGTTTTGCATGCCCAAAAAATTTGCTAGTGTGCCACTTTGGGCACAAGTGCTACAGGTTTGCCACTGCTGATATAAACAAACATTAAAAAAATTCTTATGGGAGATTATCTAAGAAATTCATTTGTATAGAGTCATCAATTTATATTGAGATTTAATATAAATCACTTAGATCAGGGTGTCCAACCTTTCGGTTTTCTTGGGCCGCATTTGAAGGAAAAGTTGTCTCAGGCTGCACTCGAAGAAACATTTGTATAGAGTCATCAATTTATATTGAGATTTAATATAAATCACTTAGATCAGGGGTGTCCAACCTTTCAGCTTTCTTGGGCCACATTTGAAGGAAAAGTTGTCTCAGGCTGCACTCGAAGAAAAAAGTTATCTCGGGCCACACACAAAAAATATTAATTCTAACGATAGTTGTTAAACAAAAAAGTTTATAAATAATGTATAATATATGATGTTCACCGTTACAAATAATCAAAAATGTTGTAACATAATAATCTTCAACTTCTTTTCGTTCAGAAATTTTTTCAAATCATTGAGCGGATCAAGAAGTTTTAATCACTGACATAAGAAGTATTTTAAAAAATAGAAATAGGAAATGTAGATAGGTACTTAAATAATAAAAAGTTCATTAATTTCATTAAATACTTAAAAATCTCAAAACAAATAACAAAAAGCAGGAAGTTCATTATTTTATGGTGGGCCGCATTCATTACCGCGCTGAGTTGCATGCAGCCACGGGTTGGACAGCCCTGACTTAGATGATAGCTTAATATGTCACTAAATTCGAAAAATATCTATTAATGGCCTACTACTATTATTCATTACAGTATAATACTTTACTTATATTAAACACTATGTTAAAGTAACTCGACAGAAAATGGATGCTGATGATGTATAGAGCATTGTGCATGGATTTGTATGCATATAAATTACACTGATCACTCACACAGTGACTGTATCATGGTCATAAGTACGAATAACTGAGTCAATGGCTTAAATTGAAGAACATCTGTATTTTGTTCCATTTAACAAACAAGGAAAATTTCAGAAATAGGATTTTTACAAATCTCTCAAATTTTTCTTATACATAATTGATTTAATTTTATACTAAACAGCCACAGTGGCCAAATTGCAACTCACAAGCCACATGTGGCTCTTTGATAGCTTCAAATGTAGTTCCATTTTTTTCTTCCCCTAAGTTTTTGAACCCAAGATTACCAGTTTTTCCTGTTGTTAAGATTACTCAAAAAACTGATAGGCCTCTCACTGACCCAGAAAGAAACTGATTGTGGCTCCCAAGTATTTGAGATTCTCCTATATGGCTCGTAGTGGCATGAAGTTTGGCCATCCCTGCTATACAGGAACAGTTAAGCTAGATTTTAATAAGACATAAAAGACCATGTGATATGAGTTAAAAAGTATATCTGACAAATTGTTAAAGTTATTTTAAAACTTGAATAAAAAATAAAATTAATTAATTAATTTTCGTATCTGAAATGTAAACTTTTGAACATTATATATAAAAAATTAACAATATACAATGAATGAATTTAAATTTGAATTTTTTTTTTGCAATTCTATATTTTATTTTTACAAAATTTTGCATATGTGATTTTTCAAAAGTAAAATTTAAAATTGATAAAAATTTTCATGAAATTCAAAATTATTCAAACTTTTCATAGATGGTAAAGATTAAAAATACATAGTTACATATATATAAAATTAAGATATATTATGATCTATTTTTCTACTTGCAAAAATCCTGTTCCTGTCAGCATTTTACAAAATCTAGAAATTAAACTTATATATTGAATTACAAAATCAGATTACAAAAAAAAAAAAGAAAATATTTATTTTCCTACACATTCTAACTTGTAAGTAATATTCACTGTACTATGAATCACTAAACTGATAAAATGAATATATATAGTATGTATTTGTACTTAAAATACAGGGTGATTAAAAAAAAAGGGAAATTTTGAAAAGTAAATAATTTCATGAAAACAAATTAAAAAAAATATATATATATATATTTATGTCATTTAATAGTTAAAACAATGCCATTTTAGGATACATACAGTACAATTTATTTTTTGAAGATGACATCTTGCAGGTGAGCTCCTTCTCTATGCAAACATTCCAGCAGTCTCTTTGTTACATTGTTCATGGTTAGACATAACATCTCAACTGGAATTTCGGAAAGTGCTTTTCATATTCTTTTTCATTGACGAACCAGTTTCCTTGAAATTACGTATCCATGTTTTAATTGCATGTGCTGATGGAACACGATTGTGGCGTCCTAAATTAAAATGATGGCAGAATTCTCTACGTGCCCCCTCCACACTGTCACTGTTCTTGTAAAATGCTTTGATCACAAAAGTGCATTGTTCACCACACCAAGCATCCATGATAACTAAATGGCAGGGTGTCATTGACAGGCTGGCATACGTGATTCAGTGTTGCCAACACAACTTTCAAAATTTCTCATTTTTTTGAATCACCCTATATTTATAAAATTAGTATTAACTAATAAGTAATATTAATTAATCCTAATTTTAATCATTTTGAAAGATAATTATAAATTTCCATATTCATCACTTTTTAGGTAATAGTTAATTCTATATGTAAAAATACAGTAAGTTCCCGGTTTATGATTTCCTGAGTTTTTAAGAGGTTTTTTTTCAAATGTGGAGTATCAAAAAGTAAAAAATATGAATATTGCACTAAATAAATGCTAAATATTCATAAATTAATAAATTATTAGTGAAGGACAGATAGCATAGTGAGATTGTAATCTTTACATTCCTGCTGAAAAGTCTAACAAAAATTGTAATTATTTCAATTATAACTAAAGTGAGTTAAATAAATTTTGAACAGAAATGGCATGATATTCAAATAAGTTTATATACATCTAGTTTAGAAAAGGATTAAAACAATTTATGTAAAGTATTGCTTTTAATTAGATTCTATGTAAAAATTTTAACTCTTTTCCTATATTGAACATAGTTTATGACTATTTTTGAAATATGTAAAATTATATATAACATAATTTACACTTTACAACAACATTTTTCTTAAGAATTAAGAAATAAAAATTAATTTTATTAATATTTTGTTTTATTTTATGTCATTCTATGAATTTGTCTTTATCATTACTATAATTGAAAAATCTAATGGATAATGATAAAAAAAAGCTCCACATTTTAATTAAAATATTTTTTTCTAATTGGTAAACTATAAATATATAGTTGTGATAAATAATGGCAAACTATAAATATGATTGTTTGAAATGAATTTTCCAAAAAAGGAAAATTAAAAATTTGCTGTCATGCTATATTCATTTTCTAAATATTTCAAAACATTTAAGTTTGTTTTTCTCATTACAGATAATCTTCAAGTTGAAAAAACATTCTACTGTAGTTATAAATTTTCATATTTGAAAAAATATGTCATTTAATTTTCAAATTTCAGAAAAATCTCCAAAACTCTTCAAGAATTTTAAATATTATGATAGCAGAATCTAGCAACAAATTTTAAAACTATACAGTTATTTGTCATATTAAAACAGTATTTCAAGACAGTGAAGATCATACCAAAAAACCCTTGCTTTATATTCAAAGCTTTTATTCAAATCTCTGAAATAAGAAACTTTCAATTGCTCCAATTATGAAACATATTACAAAATATAATAAATACAATTGTTTCATTACTTCTGATTTATAAACAAAATTAAAAAAACAGAATTATGTACATAACTCGAAAAGTGATGTATTTTCAAAAATATCAAACTCAAGCACTATAAACAGTAACACAATTTATTTTAAACAGAAGAAACGTTTTCAATCCATTATGGATCCTCTTCAGCTTCAAAAGGAACATATTTTAAATTCAAAAAGTTTACATTCGTCGTTTTGAGTTATTACGTCACCATATTCATAGTTTTAAAAATTTAACAGAGTATCAAAATTAAAAACAAATAGTTTGTTTTTAATTTTGTTTTTTTTTAAATTTTTACTTTAATTTACTTTTTAAAAATTTGTTTTTAAAAAAGTACAAAAAAGCAGCTTTTAGGGTGTATTTTAGAAGACTATTGATGCATTGCTCAACAGATAAAGTAAAAAGGCAGAGGAAGAATACATCATTAAAAAAGGCCAAAAGCATGGATATGATAATAGTTTTATCCAAAAAATTAATAAAGAATCGATCAAGAATAGAAGTAGTGTAGTACCAAACACGTCAACTAGAAGAGAATCAACATTGGACCAACAAGAACAGCAAAAATATATATCATTGCCATATGAAATAGCTACGTATAAACCTCTTAGGGAGGTAGCAAAAAGAACAAGGATCACATTGGCATCTAAAAGAACAACAACTTTATTTTCTACACTGAGAAATGATAAAAAGCCCTATCCAAAACAGTAACAATTGGGACTATTTACAATTCCTATATATAATAAAACTATAGGACAGCATGGGAAATAGAATAACAATGAGGAATCTCTCTCAAAGGATCAATGAACATCAACAAGATATTATGAATGCCAGTTTAAGTACATCGCTGGCTAAGAGATTTTACGAATACGAACTGGATATAAATTGGAAACGAGCAGGAATCATAAGAATGGGTTTTGAACACAAACAGGCATATTTACAAGAATCACTTGTTATAGCAGAAAGAGGAATGCACATGAACATTATAAATGAGCAACCCAGTATGTCATTTCCAATGCATAGAGTTATTATCTATAAGTTATTATTGCTTTTAATTAGATTCTATGTAAAAATTATCTATAAGTTATGAACTTTTGAAGTTGAAGTTATTGTTATTTTGTTAATATATTCATATTTATTTATAATATGAATCTCTTATTAATAGTTTGTTTTTATTTTTGATACTCTGTTAAATTTTTAAAACTTTTTATGTATATGGTGACGTAATAACTCGAATGACGAATGTAAACTTTTCGAATTTAAAATATGTTCCTTTAGAAGCTAAAGAAGAATCCATAATGGATCGAAAACGTTTCTACTGTTTAAAATAAATTGTGTTACTACTTATAGTGCTTGAGTTTGATATTTCTCGTATTAGAAGCAGAGTTTGAATCAATTAATGTACAGTGATACCTCGGATCACGAATGTCTCGGTTCACAAACAAATTGGTCTACGAACACCATTTGCGAACAAATTTTGCTTCGCTTTACGAACAATGCTTCGGTTCACGAACACACACGCACGGAGTGCATAGAGCGCACGTACTTGCGGCGCACACCTCGCTCCCAGCAGCAATCCAGTTCGCGCAATCATATGGGTACAATAAAGTTCCAACAAGTGTTGATATTTTAGTTTTTCTTTATTTAACACATGGGTACAGTAAAGTCCCAACAAGTGTTGATATTTTAGTTTTTTCTTTTTTAATTAAATTTATCCTTTATTATGGCTCCCAAAAAAGTAAAAAGTGTTAGTGAAGGTGGTGTTAAACATGCTTTGCTCTGATACTGTTATATTTATTTCCTTTCTGTATTATTTCCACACAAAGCCATAGAATGTTAAAAATTTTTTTTCTAGGTGTATTATTTCCACACATAAAGCCATAATATGTTAAAAATTTTTTCTAGGTATTATTTACACACATAAAGCCATAACATGTTAAAATTTTTTCTAGGACAAACATTATTTGGATTTACATTAATTGCAATGGGAAAAATTGATTCGGATTATAAACTTTTCGGATCACGAACAGGGTCAAGGAACGGATTGTGTTCGTAAACCAAGGTATCACTGTATTTTCAATTTCAGCTCGATACTATCAAATAATAACATTTTCAATTATTAATGTAATATAATTGTTATAATTAAATGGCTCAATGAAAAAAAAAAAAAAAAATCTGTATTTATTTAATAATATAATATATATAATAAATATTTTTTTATTAAATATTTCCTTTGTCAATAAAGTTCAGTGAATGTGTCCATATTGCAAATGGATTTTTGACTTACCTGAAACAGCAGTTACTGTCCTTCAAAGTAATCCCCGTTGATGGTAATGCACTTCTGGGAACGGCTGTACAAGTCCTGGAAACTCCTGGTGTAGTCGTTTTTAGGGATAGCCTTTAGTTGGTTTGTAACATTATGTTGGATGTCTGAAATGTCCAAAAACCTCAGGCCCTTCAGGGCTGATTTCAATTTGGGGAACAAGAAGAAGTCCGGGGGAGACAAGTCTGGGGAGTAGCATGGGTGATTGAGTGACACAACTCCCCTTTTGGCCAGGAACTGCTGCACCAGAAAGGCAGTGTGTGTCCGGGCATTATCGTGGAGCAAGGTCCAGTCGCCTTGTTTGGCGTACTGGGGGCACACCCGCTTGATCCGTTGCAGCAGACATTTCAGAATTTCCACGTACGTAGCGGCATTCATCGTCATGCTCTCAGGGAGGAATTCCTTATGGATGAGACCTTCAGAGTCGAAGAACACTATGAGCATTGTCTTGATGTGGGATTTCTCACTACGCACCTTCTTTGTTTTCAGCAACTTTGGGCCCCGCCACTCCATACTTTGACGCTTGCCTTCGGAGTCGTATTTCAAGCACCAGCTCTCGTCACCTGTGACGATGGTTTTCAGGAAATTTGGATCTTGATCCGTCATGTCAATGAGGTCTGCACAGGCGTCAAGTCGAAGTTGCCGTTGTTCTGGTGTCAAATTGTGGGGCACAAGTTGGGAGCAAACCTTGCGTTTACCCAAATCCTGGGTCACTATGAGATGGGCTGTTTCACAACCAATTCCCACTTCCTCTGCTATCATTCGCACTGTCACATGATGATCCTGGGACAAAAATTCCTTCACTTTCTGTATGTTGTCCAGGGTGCGTGAAGTTGTAGGCCGGCCACTCCGGGGGCGTCTTCCAAGCTCTCCAGCCCTTCTCAGAATCGTTTAAACCACTCATAAACACACTTCAAAGTGACTGCATTTTCTTCGTAAACTGTTGTCAGCATTTCATGAGTCTCTTTCACTGATTTACCAAGTTTGAAACAGAACAGCATATTTGTTCGTTGATCCATTTTACATTTCGACTGAGCGCCTAAACCTTTACTCTAAAATCTGCTGTTTATGCACAAAAAGAACAGTCGCAGCACCACTTTGAAACTTGTTTATACATGTCTTGAGCTGTCCAGCACGGGAAACGGTGGTGGCACACTTTTACGAGCATGCACAATATGGCGTCATTCACCGAACTTTATGGACAGAGGTGGTATAATATTTTATATTGTTTTTTTATTTTTTTTTTAATAAATAGATAATGATATTTTAAATTTTAATTTATTCAATATATTATAACAATAATAATTAAACTATCAAGAAGGGGAGAAATATAATTTATTAAACACTAAACATAAACAAACATAAAAACACTTTCAACCTATTTCGGCCATCATCAATTACATAAAGTCATAAAATATATTTCATATTTATAACAATTATAAAATTATAAATTGATTATGAAATACAATTCATAACTTTATGTAACTGACAATGGCCAAAATAGGACAAAAGTACTTTTATGTTTTTGTTTATTTTGTGTTTAATAAAAAAATATTTTTCTTCTGCTTGAAGGCATACACAATTGATATTATATTGAAGTATAAATAGAGAAATTGAGAAGTCTTATGACATAAAAGGTTTAATATATTATTTTACATTTAAATTTCATCTGGTGAAAGATATTCTTGTGGAAAAATATCACAATCTAAAATTAATAATAATAAATTATTGTTTTTGAGATATGTCATTTTTCTATTCAGTTACTAATTGTTTTTAAAAATTAATTATAACAGAATATGATGTTTAGATCAGGCATGGGCAACCTTTCCTAGTTTGGGGGCCAAATTATCATTCTGTCGCAGAGTCAAGGGCAGGATCAAATTATTAAATAAAATAAACTAATATTAAATGAATTCAAATAAGTTGGTAAAATAATTATAAAGTTAAAAATATTTTAATCTGATTACTATGTTTTTAAATCGAAAATGGTAATAAATTCTCTATTGAGATCTGTCTTATTGACTATAGTTAACTCTAACTGAAAAACTTGTTGATCATCAAATTCAGCTTTGAAAGTTCTTTTGTTGAAAAGACAAGTAGAACCATGAATAGAACATACCATATTTCTCCCACAATGAATCCAACCAACTTCGCTGAAATTGGTGAGGGGCCGGATCAAAACAGAAGGCAAGATCCAGCCTGTGGGTTGCCCATATGTGGTTTAGATGATGATGTAAAATTTTTGGCTACTTAAAATTTCTGTTATTATATGATTTATTTCAGACTTTAAAATATTTTGAATAGAACAATGTACAATAAAAATAATTTTATCTGAATAGCCAACAATGAACAACTGAGGATCATTTGTTCAGGTTAATATGAATGCTTTTGCTGATTTTGATGATGACAGGCTTTTGTCTATTAATAAATTTTCACTATTTGAGAGTTTTGTTATGGTATTTGCATTGAATAAAAGAGTTTTAAATCATATATATGTGTATTAACATTGCATATTTCATATGATATTCATCTCTTTTCAGTTTGTTTTTAAAATGAAAAGTTAAGATATCTAATATTCAAAAATATTTTTATCTGATATAGCTCTTAAGTTTGGATAAAAGATCTTATATTGTAACATTATTTTTCAGCAGCTGGATATGCAATATAATTATTTTACAAATATTTAAATGTCATTCAGAATTACAGCTATTTAATTTATAATTAGCAGTTCTAAAACTAAAAATATACAAATAATTTTTTTGTACAGTACATGCATTTTAAATGGTGTTTATAATTTTTAATCTGTTAATTTTTTAAAATTATCCGATTACTATTGTCTTGTATCTATAAATGCAACTTTTATAGTTCCTGATGATAAATTTTTGTTATAAATAAATTATGTTTACATATACAGGTATTCCTCAATTTATGATGGGGTTATGTTTTGATAATCATAAGTTGAAAATAACCCATAATGATGATCATTTTAATAGACAATTTAATATTGAATTCTTTAAGATATTATAATTGTCTATATTTGATTCCAGATTCTCAAAGTTATAAAATAATCTGAAAATGAACCTGGGCTCCAAGGTATAAAATAATCTGGAATTGAACCCAGATCTCCAAATTGGTAAGTGATTACTTTACTATGTTTTTAATAAAATAAAAAGTATTTCTAGCCATATGATATGCCAAGTTAGGAATATAATTAGCCAAATTAGGAATATTGTAAGGACAATCCTAAGAACAAAATATCATAAGTTGAATGACTACAAATCAAACAAGAACTACATGTATATGTATAAACATGAATTATTTTAATAGTAATAGTAATAATAATAATAATTCTTATGCAATAGATTCCTGACTTACATAATTAATTCATCCAAAATATTTCTGTATAAACTGAAAGCTGTATAAGTCCAACAATGCTTAAATTCAAGACATACAATTGGGTGTATTAGCAAACAGAATGTCTAAATGAAATTTATGAGCATACTTTAAGCATAGATAAGAAAATTAAGGCCATAAGTGATATTTTTATAAAAAAGTAAATTGTTTAGTGAAATTTTCTTTGGCATTTTATGGAAATTCAACAAAAATAAAGAGACTTATGTATCTGCATATCTCTGAAACTATTATCAAAACTAAGTAAGTTGGAGATCTATTGTATTGTTTAATTATACTTTATATAATCAATGTGCTCTAAATTAAATGAAATAATTTAAATTATTATTAATTTACACATTATTCCTCATTTCAGAATACTGGCTGCTGATAATAGATCTAACTAACTTTCTGATACTTAACATTATCACATTTCTTATAAAATAGTTCACTCTTATCTTCTTTTTTTACAGAATTATTTAAAGAATTTTCAAAACTTATATATGAATTTTGAAAAATTGTTTATTTTCCTAAATTTTTAATATTTGAGTTGCTTTCAGAATTTTTATTCAAGAAATAAAAATTGATTTAAACATTATTTTATATATCATCTATTAACAAATACAAATACTAAATTTAAGTAAGTAAAGAATTGCTGAGATTGAAACTAGCATGTAATTATGCAATACAGTAAGACCCCATTTAACGCAGGGGATATGTTCCAAAAAACCAAGTGCTAAACGAAACAGAGTTAAACGAGGTCATCTTAACACTTTAATAATGGGAACAGGTGAAACGGAACAGTGAATAAAAAATATACGTACCTGTAACATGTATTATTACTATTGTATTGCATTAATTATAGACATTTTTATCGCTAATTATCGATTTGTATTCATAAATCATTCGTGAAAATCAAAAATATTTGAGTAAATAATTTGTTTGTGATGAGGAAGGTTCTTCCTCATTCGATACTTTTTGTTTTTTCGTTAAGAATCATCTAACGAAAAATCGTTTATCTTTTCCTCTTTCATTCAGCAAGCAACTGCCAATAGCAACGCATCGCATCCATGACACTTCATCCCGCCTTTGAACTTATGTCAATAACTAGACATTGTAACCCATGACACTTCATCTTGCCTTTGAACTTCTATTAATTTGGATCATTTTGTATAAACTGATCCATAATTTCCGTAATAGTTTAAACTGATCCATAATTTCCGTAATAGTGGCTAAACTTTAACTGTAAAATAACGTTGATGAACGATCCTAAATGTGAACTCTGACCACAGCAGACTTTCGTATTTACTGCACTGATCTGATATCAAACGAACTGCGAGATGGCATAGGAGTATCGAAGTAACAAATTTGTGCGATTTCGGATTTATGTGAATATAACAGTTTAAAAAACTGCACCAAAGTGAATCAATAAAATAAATAGAATTCGAAAAAAACTGTGTTATATTGAAACAGTGTTTAGCGGGGTCTTACTGTATTATATTGCATTGATAAAATTTCAATCATCATCAATATTAATATTCATAATATAACAAATAAAAACTTTGGACTACAGTATTTTATATATTAAAATTTATTCAAATAAAAAAATAAAATTCTGAATAGGAAAAACAAAATTTAATAGCATTGGTTTCAGTCTTCCATTGAAATCATTGTTGGCTATTAAAAATCAAAAATGTTACTAATTTTATTAAATTTAATTTTTCTCTTCAGAGCTTGAATTTTTATTTCTATATTGCTAATTTTATCAGTAGGAATTCATCAAGAATTCTAATTTTATTATTATTTATTTACCTCTTGCTGAAAGTTTCTTTGTATTAATTATTTTTGCTGCAAATTCTAATCCACTATTTTTCTGAACACATCTTCTGACAATAGAGAATGCTCCTCTAAAAAATTAAAGTAATATTTATTAATATTTATAAAATTTTTGCATTGCTATATTTACCTCTGATATTTTAAGAAGAATATGAGTACAGTATACTCTTGATTATCCAAGGCTAGTGGAAGGGGAAGTTATGCATGGATAATTTAAAAATACAAAAAAATTTGTTTTATTGCATTTTACAATCATATATGCATGTATATAAAACAATACTTATTCAACTATATACATATATTATATAACAACTGAATTTTTGTTGTTTTTTGTTTCTACAGATTTTTTCTAATTGCTGAGTTAAGTTTCCTCACAGCTATTATATAATTGTATCCAAAGACTCACTGGCTTGTAATTATTTAATAAGCTACATTATACAAGTCATTCCTATAGAAAAGAAGAAATTAATAAACTGTCTGTCAATACTTTATTAAAGTGTTACATAATTTACTAATTTCTTCTCAACTACAGGAATATCTCACATAGTGCAGCTTCATTTAATGTGGGATTCACTGTAGTAGACTGTAATGTAGAGTATAATTTGGATCTGATGATTTAATTAGTGCAGAATGATTCACCATAATGCAATAGTATGTTTATCACTGCCTGTCTAATATAAGAGAATTTCCTAAAAATTTATCAAGATTTGCCAAAATTTATTAAACATTGGGCTGCAATGATGTCAACATCTAGTTTTTTGGCATTTAATTATTAATGTAGTTTTTATCATTTACAAATTTTAAAATATTACTGTTATTTTAATATACAGGAACATATATTGTGTGAATATATGTATAAAAGTATTTTTTTTGTCAGTTCTAATTATTGTTTTTTAATTGAAAAAATTTCTTTTAGAAACAAATCATTTTTCTTATTGAATATATTCCCTAAGCAGTATGAATTCAATTAGTATATTAATTTTTTGTAACACATTAGACTGGACTGTGCAAGTGTATTCCTGCATTTTTCCTCTTCCTTTTGAAGTTGATTCCCAGCAGAGATGGTAATATTTGCATCACTCATATGATGAAATTCTGATTCACTTTATAAGCATTCACCAAAGTTCATCAACATTTCAAAATCTTATAAATTTTTCATTAAATCCATTATCTCAGATATTATATGTACAGTTATGATATATAATATTATGAATTAAATAAAGAATAAAAAATTTAAAATACTATCATGCACAGATAATCTGTACCTGGATAATCGAAAAACTGCGTCAAAGTGAATCAATAAAAAATATAGAATTCGAAAAAAACCATGTTATATCAAAACAGCGTTAAATGGGGTCTTACTGGATTTAAATAAATTCAAAAATATCAATTTACTGGGAACTTCATAAATATGATGATGAATGTGTAGGCTGATGTTTTTTTAATGAATAAACATGGTTGCCACTACACATGGTTACATATAACATCAGTTGATATTAAATGGAAATATAGTGCTCTCTAATATTTATATACATTTTTATAGTTAAGAATGATGCAAATAAAAAATAATTTTATAAATTTTTTATTCTGGTGTTATACAATTACTTTTTATTTTGAATTTTTGATCTTTAGATGAGTAATTTTAACCAATAATCAATCAAAGAATTTTCATATGTTTTATAGTATCAGGTTTTGAATGAATTTATTTTTATTGCTTTTTTACTATTACAAATTAATAATAATTAAATGATAATAAGTAGTCAATAATCTTATTTTTTTTAAATAAATCTCATTGGTCAGAATTTTTTCTCTCATCATTTGTCAATAAATTAATACAGGCAGTCCCTGAGTTATTAGATGGATCATTTTGCAAAACCCTATGTATGTTGGAAATTATATAGTATTAGTATGTCACAATAATGTAACATTTAAAATAGTTATGTTAAAGAACAATCACACAAGTTACATGGTAAAGAAATCACTTACCATCTTGGAGGATCCAGATTCAATTTTAAGTCCAACATCTCCAGTTTTTCTGGAGGAGTATAGATTTGGGTCTAGTTTATTATCTAAAAATAATCTCTATGTAAGTGTGGATTTACAAATGCAAGATCTACATAAGTCAGGAATTGCCTGTATATTATGATAATTAAAGAAGATATAGGATTTTTGAAAATTTTAATCTAAAATATAAAACATGAATTTGTAATTATTTTTTTTTTAATGAAATAATTTTTATGAATTTATTTTACATTTAAAATGCAAAATATGACAATGATTACAGCATTATTAAGACATATTTAAAATTATTTATTAAAAAATTATCAGAATTTTTTTTAAATTAAATTTTTTAAATTTAGGCAGAAACAGCTGCAAATCGTATCTGCAAAGTACTTAAGGTTAATCAAGAAAATGAAAGATTGATGGAAGAGTATGAACGTTTAGCCAGTGATGTAGGTATATCAGAATTATCTAAAATATTTAGATTGCTATTTATAAATTTAGATATATTGAAACATATTTTGAATAAATGAAAAATTAATTATTGATTATTTTGCATTGAATGAATATTTTTATTAAGTTTCTTAATTAAATTTTAAATATTTATATTTTATTAATAGTTATTGGAATGGATTCGTCGTACAACTCCTTGGCTCGAAAATCGCACAACGGATAACACTTTAGCTGGCGTTCACAAAAAATTAGATGAATTCAGAAATTACAGGCGGATGCATAAACCTCCTCGCGTAGAACAGAAGGCCAAACTTGAGACCAATTTTAATACTTTACAAACTAAACTTCGTTTAAGTAATCGTCCTGCCTATTTGCCTTCTGAAGGAAAGATGGTATCTGTAAGTATCAGTTTATTAAAAAATATACGTATTTAAAAAAATTTAATTTTTTGTAATGTATTTCATATCTAAAAGTTAACATTTCTAAAAAACTTATTAGGTTTAAGTATTTATAAAAATTTGATTCTAATTTTGAGTCTATAAAGTTGTCACAATTTCATTTATAATGCCAAAACATTCAAAACACTAAAATAATACAGTAGTTTGATAGTTGTTATATAATTATCCTGTTAGTTCCATTCAATTTTAAATTTTCATATTGTTAACTGCCAAACAATTTTTCAATTTAAGTTTAATATAGCAATAAAACACAAAACATTTTGAATTTATTTATTATTTAAAAACTTGGTCTTAAACTTATCTATAATTCTTAAAGTTATTATTCTGGTAAATTATGTGGTAAAATAAGTTTTCTAAAATTAAATTTAAAAAACTGAAAAATTTCAGTATTGCTATATATAATAAAATTCATAATTAGCATGTTTTAATGATAATTTTACTAAAAACTAGAAGATATAAAATAATTCACTTAAAGGATAAAGGATTGCTTTACATAAAAAGCAAAATATCATTATAACAAATTTACATGTGGATAGAAAAATATCAGTAATCCTATTAGAGATTCTACTCATTAAAAAAACATACACCAATGTATTATAATATTATGTAGCTTTTATTGGTTTTAAAAATTTTTTAAAGATCTTATAATAAACAGCAACTATATCTACTATTGGTATATGGTAGTTAATACAAGAGTTGCTCAAAAAGTAATGCACTGCATTTTTTTTCCATAGCCAATATTAAAGATATAAAAGTGAAATTTTGCATGTTGCAACTTAGATGTTTCCCATTTTCACAGATTACTATAACCATGCACAGATAGTGTGGCTGTAGTAATCTGTGAAAATGGCATCTGTAAATGACTCTCATTACAAACAATATACTGTTGTTGAATCTTGATTGTAGAGAAAGAAATTGTTATGAACATTAACAAGCATTTGTGTGCTGTGTATGGAAGTTCTGCAATTAATATGAGTACTGTGAATCATTGAGCTTAGTAAAGTTAATGCATCATAGATTAAGTGAAACAACGTACCTGCAAGACTAGCTGTGCTTTGGGCATCCTACTACAACCACTGCATACATTTGTTTTGTGTTGGCACCAGGCTGTACAAGTTGATAGGAATCATGTAGAAAAATAGCAGACATGTTGAATGCACTGATGTCATTATTCATATGGATCAGCACATTTCAAATCAAGAATTGGCTCTACAGCTTTCAGTTAGCAATGGAAGTGCAATTGAAATTCTGAAAGCTCTCAAAGATGGATTCCTTCTTGAAATATCACAGCTGAATACAGAATTCAGAGGAAACAATTTCTTCTGATTTATTGAAACATTTTGAGGCATGGATGGGTGTCTTTTTGTCCTAAATTTTTACAAGTGATGAAACGTGGATGCACCATTTTGAGCCAATGATGAAAAGGCAACCAATGAAGTGGCATTATCCACAGTCACCACGACAAAAGAAATTCAGAACAATTCCTTCAGTCAGAAAAGTTGTGTTAATTGTATTTTGAATATTGATGGGATGATTCTTATGGATGTGATGCCAAGGAGTGAGAAAATCAATTCAGATGGATATATCATAACTCTGAAAATCTCAACCAGTGCTTCTGTAGTGTTCAGTCTCATAAGAAGCCAGCAGAAATGTTGCTTCAGCAGGACAATGCATACCCATACACAAATCTGGAAACTCAGGAAGCAATTTCCAAATTGGGTTGAACTGTGCTTCTCCCATCCCTCCCTATAGTCTCAATCTGTTTCCTGATTTTCATCTCTTTGGGATACTTAAAGATCACTCTGCATGACTAAGTTTGATGACAACAAGGGCATGATTAATGTAGTGAGAACATGACTACATCAACAGGACAAGAATTGGTACTGGCAAGGCATGCATGCACTTGTTTGTGTTCGTGCCAGGCTGTACAACTTTATGGGGATTATGTAGAAAAATCATATGTGCACAGGAAACATTAATTTATATTGTAAATAAATTTTATTTGAAATAAGTGTGTGTTTGTGTGTGTGTTTGTGTTGAATATATATTCACATCAAATTTACAGCTATATGGACTAATTTTACATTGAGACATTTATATGAGTGCTGCTCAAACAGTAATGCATCACACTTTTTCTCCTATAGGAAACTATTTCAAATACATTCTTTAAAGCTCACTGCTTATACTCCTTTAATATCAATAACTGTAACACTTACTGCAGTTGAGGTTACTGTTACTTTTTCTTACAAGATTTTTACTCATTGCTAATGCTTTTGGTAATTCTACCATCTTCAGGCTGAGAAGTTCCAAAATGATAATTCGAACACTATAATGGTTCGAGTACAGAATCGCATCAAAGAATAAACAAACACTAAAGAACATTGTCGCTAAGATACAGTATCTTAGGTGACTGTTGGTTATTTGTTTATTCTTTGATGCAATTCTGTACTCAAACCGTTATAGATAAATTATGCTGTTAACTATAAAAAAATATAATAAATTGATGAATTTCAATATCAGGGATTGTGATATATGATGGAGACTTCAGATTATGATGGAGATTTATTTTAATATTTCTAATCAGATTTTTAATATTTTCTGTATTGTTTAATTTAATAAATGTAAGAAAAATGCTTTATAACAAAAAATATGAAAAACAGAAGGCAAGTTTTTTTAATTTTAGTAATATTAATGCCTTTAATATAATGAATAAATGAACAGATATACAGTGTATATATATATATGTTGTGAATCATAACATATCTGTTCATTTATTATAAAAAATGAAATACTAATTTTAAAATAAAAATATTTTATAACTATTATTTTATATCAAACAGAAAAAACTATTTCTAATAAAAATGTTATAATGAATAAATTTTTGAGATAATTATCAGTTAAATGCATAAAAATACCAACATTCATTAATTTTTCTTCCCCTGCTAATCAGTTATTATTTAAATAATGAAATATATATATTGAAAATTCATCTAACAGTAACAAATGATATTACTATATTTCAGTTAAAATTTCAGAAACAATAAACTTAATCTGCTAGAATGATGATGAAATATATATATTGAAAATTCATCTAACAGTAACAAATGATATTACTATATTTCAGTAAAAATTTCAGAAACAATAAACTTAATCTGCTAGAATGATAATAATTTAGAGCATTGGTTCTTAACCGGTGTTCTGTGAAATTATGAAATTTATGAATATATGTAACGTATAATTTTTAATGTTAATTTTAACATTGTGTCCCTTTATATAAATAATTGTTTCAGTATTCTGCAAAATTTTTTTAATAATTAAAAGTGTTCCATGACTTCAAAAAGGTTAAGAACCAGTGATTTAGAGTTAAAACAAAAACAAGTGTCATATTATTAACATAATTGTTGTGGTTTTATGGATCATCAAACACAGCAACATAATTTTGCCAATGCAATGCAAAAAGTGATAATATGAAACAAAAGTATGAGAATTCAAAAAATATCCATTGATAATCAAATAGTCATGGAAGGATACATTGCTGGCGCATAAGTTCAGTTTGTAATACTTGATCTCTCTTTGGCACCAATTGCTTCACATCTGTCCATTTATTACTAATATCCTAAAAAAATATTTAAAGACATTTTAAACATCATTTTAGATTTAAAATAAATATACAATGCAAAATATAATAGTTTAAAAATTACTAACACTAGCAGTCAAAGTGGTATAGGGATTTTCAATACCACCTGGCACTTGATATTGTGTAGCAATAGTTTGAACTTCATGTGATAGTGAAATAATTGACTTGTGTTCCTTATCAGCTTCTCCTAATGTCTGCTTAAACTGCTCATGGGCATCAATTAAACCTTGAATTTCATCCATTGTATGAACAATAAACATATCTACAAGATCTTCTCTTGCTCCATCCAACCAATTATTAAATGGCTGAAATAAAATGATGCTAATTAAATATCAGTTTGAAAAATATATATATTAAATATAAAAAATATACATACAGCAGCTCTTTTAGCAAATTCAAGATGCAATTGATCAATCTTTTCCAACACTCTTTCTGCTTCCTACATTTGAAAAAAAAAAAATTATTTTGATATGTGTAAAATAAGATACAATGTGAATCTTTAGAATTTGATAAATAATATTTACTTCAAGAGCATTTCTTCGTTTTTGTGTAAGAGTGCCCAAGCGATCCCACTGGTCACAGATTCTCTGACATCGGGCATTAACTGATGCTGAATCATGGTAATCAAGGGCACTATAAAAATTCATAAAGAGTTAATAATAATTAACAACAAAATAACTAACTAAATCAAAATTCAAAAATAATTAAAATTGAAAACTGTTTAATATCAATTGATATAAAACCAAGTGGAAGACACAATTATTATAGTTTAATACCAGTTTCACTCTCTGGTATTCAAAATTCAATTATTAGTAATTTTCCTATGAATTGTATACTTGCCAGCTTTACTTCTCTTTTATGAGAAATTTATAATAAATGAATGTTTAAAGAGTAGATTACAACATGCTTTTTTAACGTGAAAAAATATAATTGATATCAATATCATCATCTATCCTGTTTTATGCCCCATGGACCCTCCCTCATACATTTAATTCAAATGGGAAATGGATTAGATTCTGGGTCCTTATGATTAAAATGGAAAGTGAATTCACTGCTAATTCAACTAATCATATAGGATGGGCCAAGATAAACCGAACCCAATCAAGTAATCTCTCCATGTTGGGATCTGTTTATCATGGCCCACCCTATATAATATGATTGGTCATGAAAGAATGGATAAGGATTTAATAGGCTCAGAGTCCAAACCAATCAGAAAAAATATGGATGTACCTAGAATTGAATTTGAGTGCTTTAAAATATAAAATATGTAAAATAAATATTTGTAAAATATAAAATATTTTGTAATGCAGCCATCCAGTAGACAAATACTGAGGTTTAATCTTCTATGAATGTTATGAAATGATATTTTCATTAAAGTCAAATTCTTTTGTTTTTTGATGAAACATGCAATACCTTATTATATCATTTGTTTTTAATTAATGCTTATGCTAAAATATTGTGGTTAATGTTTTCTTGCAAAGAATACTTTATGAAATTATCAAACAACTGCAGAAATAGACAGTCATTTCAGTCTCTCCAGTTTTTATGCTGCTTTTTAATTAAAGACTACTAAAAGTATTGCCATTACATCTCTGTGTACCTTTACACCACTTTCCAATCAGCAGTTACTAAGTGGCAATACATTCCAGTGCCCATCATGACATACTCACATACTGAGGGGTCACAACAAGCCAGGTCTGAACTCCTGAAAAATCTGGAGGTATGGGATTTGAAATTGAATCTTGATCTTCCAAGGTGATAATTGTTTTACCTGATGACTATCTTGAAGAAAAGGGATTGACAAGTAGCTTTTTCTAAATGCATATATAAATATAGAACTCATACTCCAAATAACCAACATATGTTTGTATAAATGGAAGTTTTTATAATGTATCCATGCTGGCAATCAATTTCATTAGGATCTCCAATAAAATTACATTATTTAGATTATTTTATAACATTTAACAGTAATTATAGAAATTATTTTGTTGTAATTTATATAATCATCAGTAACTATACTTTATAGTGCATTCCTTATGCTTTTTGATTATTATGAGAAAAGATATATATTACTTTCCTCTCCAAATAAAGTAATGTTAACAGATTCATATATATAAATTCTATGTATATATAGAATTAAAATATATTTACTTAAGTTCTTGAGCAATGGCAGCTATTTGTTCAACTCTATCTTGATGAGCAGCAAGATCACTTTCAAATGCTTCATGCTTCTTTTTCAAAGCCTAAATAATAAAACAAAATTATCATAATTTTATTTTTAAGTTTCTACAAAAATTTATGACTGTTATTTAACATATTGAGGATGATAGTCAAAAAATTTTGCTTTTGGAATAGCCCCATTTTGCTGCTAACTATTAACTTGATGTAATTCATAAATGGATAATTACTCTCTTTTTAGAGATTCTAGAATTGTTTTAGCCATTTTTTTATTTATGTTTATAATTTTATTTCAGTAACTATACTTTATAGTGCATTCCTTATGCTTTTTGATTATTATGAGAAAAGATAACATTACTTTATTTGGAGAGGAAAGTAATATATAACAGATTCAGCATCTGAAAATTATGGATACATGGTATGAAATGAAAATATAACCATGTCAGTACAAACTGCTCTCTCTATTTTTGAATTTCACTTTGAAATGTTGTCTTAAATTTTCAGAGTTTGATATCAGATTCTAATAGATTTTAAATTTTTTGCACTTGGGAAATGATAGAAAAAGCTTCACAAGTATATCAAACTATGAGCTGCAGATTTACTCTCTCTTATCTAGAACTATAAAAACTAGAAAATATAAAAATGATTTTAGAAATACATATTTTTTGATTATGTAAAAATTTTGATACATTAGTATTTATGCAAAATTCTTAAAAAATAAGTCAAAACACACAACACTAGGTTGTCAAAAAACACTTGAATCATTAAAAGTTTGTAATTTTTAACCCTTTGCATGCCTGAGTCAAGATGTACTTGACAGGCTGATCATCTGCTACAACTCCTCTGTCAATAATGTCTTGACAGGGCCTGAGTCCCTTATCTTTACTTATATTAAAGAAATAATTTTCAAAATATCAGTTTTTGTCATATTTTTCATTGTTTTATCATAGTAACCAAAATTTTGCTAAAATTTGGATTTTTAATTAATTTTTAATCGTTTTATAATCGGATTTACTAATATAATGCCATCTTTGGACCACCAAAAATTCAAGAACGGATTGTTCGAATTTGTCCAACTTGCTCTATCATGTTCCACAATTCCTTCTTAGTTTACTTTTTTACAGATATCTTGATCCAATTAATTATAATTTCGGAAAGTTTGGCCCCTTATAAATAATATGATTTTAGTGCTTTTTCACACACAAAATTCGATAAATTAATTTTATTTAAAAGTTTATAAATTTTAATTTATCACAGAAATAAAGCGACTTATACCACGCTTGACAATCGACACAGAAGCCGGCGTCCTAGATTGTGGCAGGAAATATCTAACAGTTTTTCAAATCAGCTGATTGTTTATATTAGTTATATTTTAAAAATTGCACAAAAATTTAAACAATAAAGTAATTTTTGTGTAATCCCTAGTTGAAACAAGTAATTTGTAGACAGGGGTGCATAATTATCGACAAACAATGTCCATCCAAGGTCAACTATGTGACCTTAAGCTCTGGGCGAGTTACATTATTTTAAGTAGGGGAGAGGCGTGAAAACCTGTCCCCTTTGTTTGAAAATGCTATTATTATTATATTTTAACTATTTTTTAAAAAATTAATGACTTATAATATCTAAATACAGAGAAATAATTCACCATCCGCCATTTTTAAAAAGCTCTGAGGTAAATTTGAGTAAAAAACGTATAAAAAGCGATAATTTATCAAAAATCAGTGATAAAACTGGCATACAGATGGCAGGATGATAGCTACGTATACAAATTATAGCAATATTTATTAAAATAAATTTTCAACAAAGTCGACATTCTCATACGTACTAATACTTCTTATAAAAAAAAAAAGTATTTTTCACACATTATTTTAAGAAAATATGGAAGAAAAATGCTAATAAACAATAATTTTAAACATTTGTGTAGTAGAATAGCGTATTTCGTCTGTGAGAGGGATAATACGATTGTTTATTTACACAAGGCGTCGGATTACAATCTGGGGATCATGTTACAATCATAAATTGTCTTCGTGAGTTGGAAACATTTTTTAGAATTATGAAGTATTTGGAATTATTAGATGCGGAATATCATCAAGAATGCAAATATATAAAAATTTTTTTTATCCTATGTCCGAAATCATGAATAATTTGAAAAATTATGTATTGTTTACATATGCAAATTAGGCCTAATTGCTTTCGAAGTTTTTTCTCTTATTCTTTTGATTCTTCATCCAAAACTAAAAAAGCATATCAGAGTACGGTATATTGCCGACAAAATCCAATTTTTTCGTGTCAAAATATTAAAATGCAAAAAAGTTATGGCAAAAAAAAAACAAAAAATCAATTTTTTTAGATGGATGTGCTAGAGTGGTAGACCGTTAAAAAAATATTTTTTTAGGAGCGCAAAGGGTTAATATGGTTAAGTGTTTCTGATCACTTATAATTGATCTACATAAAAGCTGATGTAAATCAATGATGAGGTGAACAAAAACATATCTTAAGTCATATTAAAAAGTATTTTACACCTATACTAGTTGTAGATAATTTATATATACTTTATTTGAGATATATTTTCAAAGTATTATATTAGAAGTTATTTAAATAAAACTATGTAACCCTAGGTGGAATGATAATCTATTGTTGGATAGCCAAACCTTTTCCTGTAACCTGACAAACTTTTTGCACGGGACTGTACCTTTCATCAAACCGCGTCATCGGCAGAATATGATAAAGGCAACACAAAGTGATTTTGCTTCATGATAATGAACCATCACACAAAGCAAAACCGGTCCAGGAAACGTTGGAAACACATAATTCGGAAATACTTTCACATGAGGCTTACTTGCCAGACTTGGCCCAGTCCGATTTTCACTTATTTGCATTGATGGGGCACGGACTTGCTGAGGAGCGCTTCAGTTCCTATAAAAATGCACAAAAATGGCTCGATAACTGGTTTGTTTCAAAAGAAGAACAGTTTTTTTGCGATGGGGCACGGACTTGCTGAGGAGCGCTTCAGTTCCTATAAAAATGCACAAAAATGGCTGGTTTGTCTCAAAAGAAGAACAGTTTTTTTAGCTTGGCATCACACATTGCCAGAAAGATGGGGAAAATGTATAACTAATAATGGGTAACCTTTGAATAAAATACTCTTAACCATTATCATACGATGAACGTGTACTTTTTACTAAAAAATTCCGGTTTCATATTTACACACCTGATATACTATATAAAACACTTATGGACCATGTATGAATGTCTGGTCGAATTTGTGTATTTTCGTAAGACCTAGAAAATTGAAGTATGGTAATACTATATGGTGATGATTGGTTTCCAAAAATCAGGCAACCAGAAATTCCATCCTGAAAGAATAGAAAAGGACGAAGCTATATTCCATATGATTATAAAAATTTTAAATAAACGAATTTTTTCTCGATCATTTGAGTGTTTTGTATGGAAAAATTATCCTTTCGCATATTAGTTGAAAAATTCATAATCAAAAGAGGATTAATAAAAGTTGTGGTTCCAAATTTATTGAAATTTTAATATTAATCCTATTTACATAAAAATCAGTATTTGAGGTTTTTAAGCTTACAAATTACGTTAGTTTTTTGAAATCAACATATTGGATCCAATATGGCGACCTGAAAATCAATGTATATTTTATTTTCGATTTTGTTGTGTTGTCCGCTGGACTAACTGTACGGAATTGCTACAGCTTTCCATACAGAGGCGTGGGATAGAATACGGATCCAATCTCTTAAAAAAAAATTATTTTGGTCTGATCCTTCATTTCGAATTCCATCTCTACAGTGGCCAAACCCTCCACTGGTGTGGGTGGCCTGTATCAAGGCTTCAATGATTAGCTCAATGATTTAAATCAACACCTTTTTTCATTTTTTTTATATTTAATTTCTTTTCTGTATGATTAAATTAGTTTTTAGTTAAGCCGCCATATTGCACAAGATAATATCATATTTTTTTGTGTGGTTTTACGCCATTTCCACTCGATGAATACTAAGTGGAGGAACGTTCCATTGTCCACCACGGGCCGCCTCCATCCCTGTTAGGATCAACTGTCAAGTTGGGGAAGAAATTCAACGTTATTTTGCATTAAGAGATTTATAGTAAATTAACCAAAAATATGTTATATGCAAAACGTTATTTTTAATTGAGTTAACAAATTTATTATGTCTTTACTATTCTTTGAAATTTTTATCAAAATAGTGTCATAAATTCTACAGAGAATAGTTTAGATGGATGGATATAATATTTTCTGCTCAAAGATTTAAATTTACGTAAAATAATTTCTTTGGTCTCTTTAGATTGACGAATTTAAAATAATATTTTTTATTTAAATTTATTTTACTCATCTTCGTGAATTATTTCTACATCAAGATGAACGAATACCAGGAAACTAAAGAATTATGATTAATGAATCTTACGTTAAACGATGTTTTCGAAGCAATAGCAGTTATTCGAATAATAAAAACAAAGCAGCGGCAGATAAAAACACCATCAGCCATTAGTTATGTTTAACGAATGCCTCACCAGATTCTAAAATTTTATTATTATTAATAGAAAACCATTTCAGTTTTCTATTAATAATGATAAAATTATTATTAATAGAATTCCTTCGTTCACAAAGGAAGAATGGTTTCATTAAATAAATGAACATCGATAAGTGGCAATACAGGACCCACTTATTTGTGGTCCTCGGTTGTATCTTATAAATATTTTATCTAAAAAACGATAAGATCAGGATTTATCGCTTTAAAGATCTTAATTATGCGATATTTTTATTTCATTTTTTATGGAAAACTTTATAATGTTTTTTAATTTATTTATTCGGCCAAGCATAATTTTACATGCTCCACTGAACAAATAAACTGTTCTATATAATTTTAAATATTTTTTATTAAAATAAAATAATTTGTTAAAAATGATAGATCTATTCTAACTCAGAAATGATGTTATCACTTTAAATAAATTTCATTTCCTACGTGAAAATTAGAAATTCTATTTAACCTAATTTATTTTAAATTAAAATAAAAGTTCAATATTATCATATTATTTATTTATTTGCACATTTGCTATCAATTAAGGTGTATTTTACGAATTATTATAAATCTATCGATAATTATTGATATATATTGTTAAAAATGCGATAATATATTTTAAACAAAATGAAAATGATTTGAATTATTAAAACTCGTCCTTCTTTATGTGATATTTTTAGAATAATAAGAAAACATAATTATAGGTTCAAATCAATATTTAATACTAAAATTGTACTGAAATCATGCATCACTTTGAGTTGTTTATTTGTCCATTGATAGAGATATACATGTAAATTTAGCAATGCTAGGAGCCAAATAAATACAGTATTTAATATAATTTATTGAATATATTTATTGATGTAATATGTAATTCATTAAAAAAACATTTTAATTCATATTTCGAGTATTAATCGTAAACCATAGATTCATATAGAATAAAGTATAATACTACTAACAATACATTAAATAAATTCTGTATTTTCAAATTATTTGTACTTAAAAATAATATTTGCTGATTTATTGGTTTTCAAATTGAAAACTATCACATTATGTAATTCTGGATTTTAAGGCAAATTAAAAAACAAAAAATGTCATAAAACACGTTTGAATATGTAAATATTATTTCATAACTTTCTAGTTAACATTCAAATTAATTTGAAACAAAAGTCAATAGAATGGAACTGTATTTTGTATCCCATTTTGTATGATGTTTTTATTTTTTTGAATAATAAGATTCTTTAATGCTAGGTACAGTATTACTTAGTTAATATTAAATTTCATAATTTGAATTCGTTATTATACAGTAGTCTAGAACAGGGGTCGGCAAACTGCGGCTCGCGAGCCACATGTGGCTCTTTGGGTGCACACATGTGGCTCTGAAGTAAAATTGAAAATGATAATAAAACTATCATAATTTCATTTATAAAATTTTAAAATAATTTTATTCATATAATGGTGATTTCATTTGTTTTATAGCTTTCGAAAAATTTCGTGCCACTAAAATGTGCGAAGCGTGACATAAGGGAAGAGAGAGCGACAGACTTGTTCAAATTTTTAGCAAATTTCATATTTGATAAAATTAGTTACAAACTCCTCTCTAAAAATGCTTTAAAACAAATATTTAGTAATTTGGTGATTATTTAATTTTTGTTTAATTCTATATGTAAAAAAGTTTTGATATTTGAAGATTTTTGGTAAAGAGAGGTTATATAGTGGAAGTGGAGAGTTGATTGAGCAGATGATAAGCAGGGAGTTAACCAAAGTGACTAATAATACTCATAAGTGAGCGCACGGGTGCCCAACGTTGGCCAGTAGCATCAAGGATGCTTTAGTAGTATCGATGATCAGTAGAAACCATGGTAGAGACCAAAGACAACAAGCCTTGCCAAGTAGATAGCGCCATGTAAAAATATATTTATGGCACTCGAATAATTTTTAAATTGTTGAGAGGAATAGGTTTGGCTCTTCGGTCTCAAAAGTTTGCCGACCCCTGGTCTAGAATATCGAATGAATAAATTACTAGTAATTTACAAAACCTTCAACATTCAACTTATTAACAAATTTGAAATATAAATAACTTGTCATCATCTATTATTGAAATCAATATATACAGTACTCTGGAACAATAGAGAAATCACTTTCAACATTGAGCTGTTGAAATAAATGACCCGTGAGTCGTTTATTAATATTATTGGCGCCTTTAGCTATAACAATATTCACCTTTGGATTTTAAAATGATTATTATTTTTAGCGAATGTTACAATGATAGTATTTCGAAAGTCTCAGAAAGATTTCGTTGTTGATATTCTTTCGCAGCCATTTAGGTCACCAAACTGTCATCAAGAGTTCATATCCGAGACATGATGGCGGCTAGTTCTTTCACCAACTGATTCAACTGTCGCCCAAATGAGAGAACAGCTGTCATAAGTATCATGATATTGAACAGGATATTATTGCATTTTCAATACTATTTGGTATATTAAATAGTATCGCCATTTATAGTCGTTTGTTATATTTGTATACTATTGTTAATCCAAATCTGCATTCAAGTATTGCTTTATAATTCTACTGTTTTAAGTTATCCGAAATAAACGGATAGAAACTATAATTCCGTTTCAAATCTAATTACTACCACTTCAATTTTTATTGCATTGAAATATTTGGTTAATTATATTATTATTATTATTATTATTTTATTATTAAAGCATAAAAATTCATTGCTCATTCAGCATTAACAATTTCTATCATATAAATGTAACTAGACTAAATTATTACATTAAATGAAAAAAAAAATTTTTATTTTAAAATTTTCAGCATATAATTAAGCCTATAGTAAAATTCTACTGTAATTATCTTATTTAATGATAATTATATACTGTGGATTTTAATTTTGATATCGCTTGGCTATCGCTGAAATTGTCATTGCAGCGTTTCCCTTTCCTTCAATTGCTCAGGCATTACAAGAAAAAATTTTTTGTGTGTGTTAACTCTATGGTTAATTCTATCCTGTAGGTTGTTTTGAGGTATTCCTGTTTGATTAGATTGCATTTGTATTTATTAATCAATTTTGTTTTCCTTTTTCTCTTTCTTCTGTCTTCTCGTGTTTCTGTTATGACTGATTGATCTATTGCACCAATATTTTCTAATCAGCACTATTCTGCACGCAATAAAGATTTAAACACAACAAAATATATTGTTTAAAAATTATAAGCTCTCCCTTAGGCGTAATACACATCCTTCTATATAATCTATGTGCCCCTTGGTACTCCTCGCGAGTGGAAAGAGGCTCAATTATAGATTTGACTCTTTTCAGTTAATATATATATATTATATATTGTAATTTTTAATCTATAATTTCCATTTTAAATATTGTTTATTGATTCGATTCAAATAATATAATGATATTTTAGCTAGATCTAATTATTCACATAAATAACTATTTTATAATATTATTTTACTTTAAAAGTTTTATTTAATATTTTCAATATAATTTGATGGTGCTAATCTATAATAAACAATTTTGAATATAATCTTCTCATAATATAATCATGTTATTATTAAAGAGTTAAAGTTCAGTTAAGCCAAATAACATGTATTTTATCTTTTAAATTCCAAACAATGCAATATATATTGTTGTTTGAAATTTAGTCATCAATCCAATCAGCTCTTTATTTCATTTGATTAAATCTATAATCTTAGAGTATGCTGACGATTTTAAAATATTAAGTAATGATCAAACAGGACGCATCAGATTTTTTTCTGATGAGAAAATTTTTACTGTTGATGCCAAAGTAAACCGCTGTTCACGTCCTAGCTGTTGTTTCTGGTGAAGGTGACGTCATGCCGATGCACGTCTTTGGAAAGGGGGAAACCGTAACAAAAAAGATTTACTTGCATGTTCTTACAACAATAGTGAAACCTTGGATGGAAACTGTGGCTTCCGGGAGACCCTACATCTTCCAGCAGGACGGCACATCTGCACATCAGTCATTTAGTGCAAAACTGGTTGTCAGACAACATGGATACATTTTGGTCTAAAGAATTCTGCCTCCTAACAGTCCAGATTTGAATCCTTTGGACTACTACATATGGAGTGTTGTTGAAAGGGTCTCTAATAGGTCGAGACATCCTAATGTCGAATCTCTCAAGGTTGCTATTGAGGCAGCGTTTTCGAACTTGGACAAGCAGGCGTTGCGCAGGGACTATTGAGGCAGCGTTTTCGAATTTGGACAAGCAGGCGTTGCGCAGGGCATGTCATCGATTTCCGCTATTGAGGCAGCGTTTTCGAACTTGGACAAGCAGGCATTGCACACGGCATGTCATCGTTTCTGGTCAAGAATCGAGGGCAGTAATGAGACAGAAAGAATTACATCGAAGTAATTTTAATCTAAACAGATCCAAAATTAATGTGCAAATGATAATTTCGATAATTTTAATCTAAAGGGATCCAAAATTAATGTGCAAATGATAATTTTCATCCCAAATTAATGTGCAAATGATAATTTTGATAATTTTATTGTTTTCAAATGATATAATTTTGATAATTTTATTCCCTTTTTAAAAAATTTTGTTTAATTAAATTGTTTATTTTGTCCAGATTTAGCTGGCACACCCTGTATACTATTATTGATTTAATGTTTCTTTAGAAATTAATGCTGAAGAAAAATTTTCATAATATTTTTATAAAGTATTAAAATTTAAAAAATAGTTCAAATTTCAAGAAATTTTTTTTGTGTATAATGTAGGGCTCCCTAATAATATTGATTAAATGAATGGATTGTTAAAAGACTACTTATATAATAGATTATTAAATACAGTAGATTCCCAATTATTCAGGTTATTAATCAGGGATAATCCTCAACCCAAAAATGAAAATTAATTATCAATGTTTTATCTTCGATCTGTTATTTGAAAGACTTAAATGCCCCAGATTAATTTCTTTATTATATCTTAAATAATTCCTTGCTGCAAATAAATCAATTTCTTGTTTAATTTTTCAATAATTTATAAAACATTTATATATAAGTATGTATGTAATTTATTTATTTAATATTAAATGCATATTGCCCATAATTCTGATTTTTTGAGTATTTTGCAGATTATCTGGGCAATTCATTTCCTGACTACCCCAGTTAATTAAAAGTATACAGTATACAACAGCATTGATGACTTTTATTTGGTACAGTGAATTCCGCTTAATTGGGACAAATCTCAAAGAACGGAAACCAAACTAATAAACTAATACATAATTTCAATGCTTAATTGGGACAACTTTTCACTTAATTGAGACAGTAGCAGAAAAAGAATTTTCAATTTTTGATATATTTTAGGGATTTTTCAAAGGTATGGCAACACTATGTATACTAAACTTGTTGTGTATGTTGCTTTCTTAAAATAATCCTTATATAAAAATTATAACAACATTTTATTGTACCGGTAATTTTTCTGAGTAAACCTTTCTACAAGACAATACAACTAACACAATGGAGCGGGTCGTTTCTTATTGTCTTATGACATATACATCATCGACACACTAATTTTATATTAGTGCGGTGACAGTGTGTTTATCATCCATTCTTTAATAAAATTATAAGTAAATATCATCGTTGATAAATAATACATAACAATACTGTATTCAGCAACACTAGCGTGATGAGAATCAGTTATCTAGCGTTGTGAGTCTGGCAAGTGTGCATCTACTTAAGAGTCTATTGTTACTGTATCTAGCAATAGTCATTTACAGTGTCGATTTTATTTAAGATTTTTAAATCTTTGCCAAGATGCCAAGAAATGATTTTACACTTTCAAGAAAAATTGCTTTGCTGGATAAAATTAAAAGCCAGCCATTTAATACAAGCCATCGTAGACTCCTGATATAACTGATGTACGAAAATCTACTATAGCACGTTTTCTACAAGAAGAAAATTAACTGTGTGAGGAGTGGGCATTACAGAAAGAAATTCCAGGAACCTTCAAAAGAAAGCATGATGGAAAGGATCCAGTAATGGATTTCTAAAGTTAGCAGGCAAAGTGTGAATATCAGTGTCCCAGTGTTGAAGTAGTAGTCAGAGGAGATCGGTAAAAAAATAACAATTGAAGGGTTTGGTGCAAAAAACCAGTTAAGTCCACTTTTAGTTGAAAATGAGTTATTGTATGAATCAAATATAAAAACACAGTGATAACTTATGATTCAATTTTGGTTTATATTTTGTTGTCATATTATTTACGTCCTCTTTCACAAGTTATATGTCAAATTTTATATATTTGATGCAAAAACCAGGTAAGTCCAAATACATATTCTCGAAATGTGCTTTTTGTGACTTAACTGGTTCTTGCACCAAACCCTTCAATTAGGTACCTAATTATTATTTTTTACCTATTATTTATTTACCTATGAATTATATATTTTATTTTAGAATTTATTATTACTTCGTTTAATAACAGCCACTTAATTGGGGCAAAATGGCTCAATCCTGACATGTCCCAATTAAGCGGAATCCACTGTATATATTTTAGAGCAGGGGTTGGCAACTGGCAGCCTATAAAAGATTGATTATACTTACATAACAAGTAGCCTATATGTTGAATTATTTGAATAATGCATTTTATAATATGAACAGTAAAAATTGAAAATAGTTTTATACTTATACATCATGATATCATCATACAACTTCGTGCCAGTCATCAGGAGTGGGGATTTCTCAGACCTCATGTTTATAAAGTGGATATAGATAATTTGGCTAAGGAAAAACAACAGTAAAAGTTACATTAAGCAAGAAGACAAACATTGTGATGCATATATTATTTTGTTTTTACATGATAATTTTTCATTCAGTTTCATTTTCATGATTGTTTCATATCATTTATTTTAAATACTTTTTTTTTTTTTAAGATTGCTATAATAAAAATCTATTTTTTTTTTTTTTTTTTTTTTTTTTTAAGATTGCTATAATAAAAATTGATAAATATTTTTTCATTTGTTATTTTCTTTTAATTAAATGCTTATGGCATGATTATAAAAAATAAACTGTTGAACGTGGTCTGTAAGTCTGAAAAGATTGCAAAGTGCTGCTTTAGAGAATTCAGCTCTAAATTATTTAGTACCTTGAAAATTCTTTGTAAGTTTTTATGAATTAATAGAGAGGAAAAAAGATTTATGTAAAATGAATTTATTAAAAATTGATAAAATATTGCATGTAACAGTTTATTCATCAGTCCTCAATATGTAAAAAATTTAAGGAAAACAATAGAATATTCAATTATATACATACTATATACATATATAAGGTAGTTCTAGACTTTATAAGTTTATTTGTTCTTAGAGTGAGTTCATAAAGTATGAACTTTTAAACCAAGAATCAATTTCCCATAGACAATGTTAAACTTAGGTTCCATTGTCAGCAATGCAATTTAATCACAAAAAAATTAAAGATCATAGAGTATTGATTTTGTTGATGAAACAATGATTTATTTATCTAAAGAAATTAAAATGGTTTTTAAAATCAAGCAAATTATAATAACAAAATTATTTGTCAAATAAATGTTAAAGAATTATTATTATTATTATTATTATTGATAGGTAAGTAATTTGTTTTTTAATGCAGATATAAAATACTATCTTGGCACAATCCAGGAATGAAAGTTATTTACATTATGTGATGGTAAAATCATGGACAGCTAGAGGATGGATGCATTACTTCCATTTCTGTTGCCATTTTGATTATTCTGATCTCATAGCAGACAGATTTTCTACTACAAACTCAGTCATACTGTATTGTATAACTACATATGTGGTTTGAAATGCCTATTTATGAATATTTAGTATTTATTTATTGAATCAATGTTCATGGTTTCAATTTTTTTGATAATTCATAATTGAAATAAACTCACAAACCTTAGAACTCCCTGTATATATATATATATATTAGCAATTAGTATTAATATTATACTAGAAATTACCCACTCATATAAATGAGCGGAATTATAATGTTGTGATTTAATTTAATAATACTGTATATAACAACGAAATACACCTTCGAACTTGTATAAAGTGAGGGAATCATAAGATGGCATTCATTATTAGAATTACAGTGCCATCTGAGGAATTTGTCTTTTTAGAGGAACTACATTTTTAATTTAATTTTTATTCTTTAATTTGTAAATTATTAACAACAACAAATAATTTTGGCTGTTGCAGACATCCGAAAATTAGTCCTTTCTAACGATACCATACTTATAGAAATCGGTACAATGGTTCGACTAAAAAAGGGACATCCACTTTGACTATTAATATAATTCCCTGCTCCATTTTATTAACAGATTATTGTATTTATTTTTACTAGAAATTACCCGCTCATATAATGAGCGGAAATATACTATTGTGATCTAATCTTATAATACTTTATATACGAGGAGCGGAAATATACTGTTGTGATCAATTCCCCGCTCATATAAATGAGCGGAAATATACTGTTGTGATCTAATCTAACTTATAATACTTTATATAACAGCATGTTGATCTAATCTTATAATACTTTATATAACAGCATATCGTATAATAATAGCTCATCTTGCAAATTTATTACTATATATTTTATTAAGCATTAGTTCAAGTGTGTAGTAATTGCACAATATATTTTATTAAGCATTAGTTCAAATGTGTAGTAATTGCATGGGGGTCCTATATTTTATTAAGCATTAGTTCAAATGTGTAGTAATTGCACGGGGCCCGTAAAGGCTGCACCCCACAGCGCCGTGCCCCCAACGACCCCACTCCATGGGTGGGCCCGCGGGGCCCCTCCCCAGGCCCGTGGGACCCGGTTTCATCTTCCCAGTGGGCCCACAGCCCGTGGGGATACGAAACCCCCACAGGCCGTGGGGCGGGGATGCACCCACCAGGGATCAAGAGGTCCCCGTCGAGTGGGGACCTACCCCCAACGGGGCCGGTTTCATCTCCCCGGTGGGCTGCACCCAGTTTCATCGCCCCACGGGCACCGAGGTCCCCGTGGGGTGGGGCTGCACCCCCATGAAGGGGGTAGTTTACAGCATGATTAATGGTTATAATTTCTTTGTGTGATAAAATATAAGCAAATTTCATTTGAGATATGTAATATATCATCATCGTAATTATGGATATAGAACACGCTTAACTGCAAATTCAACATAAAATTTCCTTTAAAATAAAACATCCAATGAAAAGGTTAGTTGAACAGTATCATAATCAGTAATAATTCTTTTAGCTAAGTAATTCTGTAAAAATCCAATAATAGTAATGCAGGTAAGTTATCTGTTGCCCCCCTTTCTTTGACACTTAGCGCCATCTATTGATATTTATTTTCATAAAATTAAAATTTGTCCCCTAGTGCCCTAAAAATGGCCAAATAAAAAAAAAGATCTGTTGTCGCAGACATCCGAAAATTAGATCTTTCCAACGATACCCTATTTATAGAAATCGGTACAGTGGTTCGTCCAAAAAAGGGACTCCAGCCATACACGTTTGACTAATTATAATATAGATACACTATTACTTATATATTAATATATAAGTAATAGTATGTTACCTATATATTATTGATAGAAGTGTGCACATAACACAACCTATAAATAATAATAATACTGATTGCTGATTTTTCAAATTGGAAATAACTAAGCAGTGATTAAAAAACAATCTATACCTTCAGTTCATTTAATCTACAATTTCTAAAATCTTGACTTTGTAACATCTCTTCCTTTCCATGAGTCCATTCTTCATGAATATCAGCTTTGTGTTTGAATTTCTGAGCCAAATGATCTAAACGTTCTAATCTATATATAAAAAAAATTGATTTGAGATCAAAAATTACTTTTAAAAACTTTTATAGAAGACCTAAAAAAATAAAAAAAATTAAAAAATAACAACAACTTTGTGGTAAGTATATATACCTCATCATTTCAGACAACAACCATTCTTCAAAGCCCTTTTCAGCAGT
Source organism: Olivierus martensii (assembly GCA_000484575.1). Taxonomy (NCBI): domain Eukaryota; kingdom Metazoa; phylum Arthropoda; class Arachnida; order Scorpiones; family Buthidae; genus Olivierus; species Olivierus martensii. The sequence continues at coordinate 2,103 of AYEL01079716.1, read as the reverse complement.
TTCTAGCCCTTTCCATGCATTTGCAATATCCTATCAGTAAATATTTTAAAATATTAGTGTCTTATATTTTTATTAATAATTAATTTTAAATAATTTATAATTAAGCATTTTCCAACAAAATAAGTTCAATAATAATAAAGTTAGAAGAATTATTCAAAATTTCATATTTATTTCTTTAACCCATTCAGTGCCTGACATGTATAGATATAAGTTATTTACACTTGTGTGCCTTTGCCATGTACAGACATCAAAACATAGTAGTAAAAAATGAGTTAAAAAATTTAATCCTCATTTTATTAATCCAGCTATTGCAAATTGGTTTTATTTTGTGTTTATTAATTTGAAAATATCTACTTTTGATTGTAGATCCCTAAATTTTTTCAGTTGTTGAAATATTTTTTAGATTACATTTTTACACACTTGTTTAAAAATTGAACTGCTTGATAGAATTTTGATTTTTTTAATACCATCTTGTCAATTTTGTAGTCTAATATATTCTGGTTTTGGGATGAGATAAATGATATTTTTGAACTTTTAAATAAATTTGAATCTTTTATATTATGAGATATAAAATGATTAAAACTGAAAAATTATTATATATAGCAGAAAATATTAGTTAATTCTATTAAAATAAAAAATATATCTTAATCATTTATTTTTTGTTTCATTTTCACAGATATTTAGATGAAAAAAGCAAAATTGAAATAAACACTCTGGTCATTTAAAGAGGCATAGCACTTTTGTTTGATTATTGCTACCATCCTTTTCCCTGGAAATTGTGAGAAAACCTATTTTACCTTGTGTGCACAGCATTGGCTCAATTGATACAATAAACCATCTGTAGTCCAATTAGTGTAACAAAGAATATTATAGATGTTTATGTATGAGCTGAGACCATTTTCATTTGTTATGATTTTTCGATATAAATTAGAAAATTTATAAAAAATACAGCTAAAAATTATACAACTTAAGTATGAACAAGTTAATTATTTTTATTAATAAATATTAATAAAAATAATATTTCATATAAATTATGTAATTAATTTTTTTGATAATTATATCACAATTTTAGTGAATGAAAGATATCGAAACCAATATCTTTCATTCTAAAATTTGTTCGTCAAAAGAAAAGAATGAAACTTGGCTTTTTATAAATTATTTCTGAAAATATGGTCTGAATTTCTTCATTCATGGCTTGTTTTGTTCAGAGGAGATGATGTGATTTAAAAATATCAACCATTTTGATGGATAGCTAAGATTTCATATAAAAATAGTGTTTTCAGCAATCTGATATACAGAATGAAAAGTTTGAAAAATATAAAATTTAAAAAAAAAATGTTCACATTGATAGAATGAGAATGAAAAATGTAATAATAAAAATTTCAAAAGATTTAAATGAAAATTAAATGAGATTTCACAATCTGAATTTTTTTCATATGATTTAGACTTAATTTCCATCTGCTAGACTCCAAGAAGTTAAAAGATGTAATAATTAAACAACAGTATGTATGTCTGCTATTGGCATATGGAAGTTAATATAAATATCTTAATATAAATCCAGTGATACATAGCAGTAAATTTGATGTGAAAATATATGGAACATACTCAGTCAAAAGAATAAACAGGTCATAATAATAATCAATTTTTCACATCATTAAATTAGTATTAGAATATCTGAACCCCTAGAACTTTTTATGAAACAATGTGAAGATCCAGTATGCCAGAAAAATTAAGATGCAAAGACAATATATTTTACAAAATGGATGTTGGAATAATACATTAATGTATTTCTCTAACATCCCTTTTATTGTTTTATCAATAAATTATTTTCTTGACTTTTTTTTATGTAAGCTATTATTCTTTTACAAATGCTAAATTTTGTGAATATTTTTTTAAACTGATTTAAATTCTAAAAATAATTATTTTTAAGAAATCATTAATTTAAATCAATGATGGTATATATTCTATATAATAATTTCTCTCTGAATTATGTCATAATTTATCTGTCATACTGGATCATCAAATTGATTATTTTCATAATTTGTTCACTAAATTTTTTCAATGTGTTTGTGAATGTGTGTGTTTGTGTATGTGTTTGTGTGT